>CAUDMG010000997.1:137500-327500 GCA_958450375.1 Homarus gammarus
TATTTTTTTCTCACGAGGGAAATCTGGCAGGAAAATTTTCAAATTTATCACTACTACCAAAATTATTGAAATTTTACAATATACAATAGACTCTCAACTTACGTGAGAGTTACGTTCCTGGGACCTCGTGTAAAGATGAGAAACACTCCTAAATCGCCCATAAATCACTATACAGTACATTCATGCGCTGGTTAACGTCCTAGATACGTTCTTGGAAACGTGACGTTAACCGAAATGGACGTTGTCCAATCATCACATAAACTTTGTCTTTATACTTATGTGTAAGTGGAATACTATATACGTACATATACACTCTTACTCTTAAATCACTACTGTAATGTGATACAGGTGATTAACTTTTATCTCTTCTGCAAAATACATGATGCTTATATTAAAATTAATCACTGTTTTACAAGGATTCCAGCAATGCTGGGCAGATGGGGGAGAGGGAGGGAGGGTAGCAGGAGGCGAGGTAGTACATTTGACAGTTTGCGCCCAAGGTCTAATGCTTGTTTATTTATCAGTTCTTAAGTGACTAAGCTTCTCTCTTATAAAAAGCCAGTGAAATAACCTGGGTGAATATAATTTACATTGCTGGGATTCTTGTAAGACAGTGATTAATTTAAATATAAACAACCTATAATTTGCACTAGACAAAACAATTTTAGTACCGTAATCAAATTAGTACATGTGCACTCCAGCTTTGCACAAAGGTCATTTATTTCTTTTACGTTTCTTTTAGTATGGTGTGTGCATGTAAATGGAAGAAAATAAATGAAGAAATTTACGTAAATATACCCAAAAATACAGTTGAAAAACTTAATATTATAAAATGTACTACAGTACTGTACACTAATGTACTAAAAATTTTATCTCTTGAGCAAAATAAATGACGTTTATATTCAAATTATTGGCTGTCTTGCAAGGATTCCAGCAATGCAAATTATAATCTCCTAACTTTAGTCTGAGATATTATATAAGTTAAAAACTGTAAGCCTAAAACCCTGGCTGGGAGGGAGAGAGAGAGAGAGAGAGAGAGAGAGAGAGAGAGAGAGAGAGAGAGAGAGAGAGAGAGAGAGAGAGAGAGAGAGAGAGAGAGAGAGAGAGAGAGAGAGAGAGAGCCAGCCAGCAAGCGAGGGGTGGGGGGGTGGGGTTGAGGTGATAAGTTTGAGGCGAAGGTCTCTGTGTGTTTATTTAACAGTCCTAATAAGCTTCTCTCATTTTAAAATGCCAGTGAAATGATCTGGGAGAATATAATTAACATTGCTGGAATTCTCACAAGACAGCGACCAATTTGAATATGCTGTAAACAAGCTATAATTTGCATTAGACATACAAATTTTAGATCTAATTTAAGAATTTTATTAGAGATAAAATGTAGAAGAAGCACCTGCACCCCCCCAAAAAATATTCAGTGAAACAAATGGCAGAGGCATTTGCTACTATTAATAAGGGGATCCAAATGTTTGACGAAATGGATCAAAATGTTGAGCTTTTTGCAAAAGTTGACAGAATGATCCAAGAAGCACTTGCTTGCTACAAGGAGATTTACAATGAAAAGAAAAGGCAAACTATGCAGTCTAAATTAGACATATATTTTAAGAAGTTCCCCACTGTTGTCTCCTCACGCCCCACCACTGCTGCCTCTTCACTCCCTAAAGATGATCCAATACCTTCAACAAGCAAGTATGTTAACCTGTCTGAAGAAAATGAACTTGATGACCCACCCAGCCCTGTCTCCTCCTCTGCTTCATCCAATTAATGTAGTCTCCATGCTTAATAAAAAAATTATTGAGACCCCGTGTACATTCACCTGACTACATTAAAGGTAAGTGCACAATAACACTCTATTCATTTTTCATTATTGATTACTTTTACTGTACAGTATTTCATTTTAGATTTTCTATGTATTATTTTCACATTTTCGACTTACAAACTGGTCGTCGGTCCCTAACCCCGTCGTAAGTCGGGGAGGGGACTGACTGTATCAAGGGAGAAGAGATATACTAGACTGTACCTAGTAATACAAAAGCATGGAAGCTTTTCTATTGTGGGATTAGCTTCAGAGGGGATCTCCCTAAAGTGAAGGGGAAAAAAATACAAGTAAAACAGTGATATACAAACCTTTCCTCATGGCTTCTTGTTTGGCTACAGATTCTTCTTGCCTCTTTATGTTTTCATCATTCACCCTCTGCTGCTGGACCAACTGGTCATCATACCTGTAGAGTCAAGTATTGTATATCAGTAAAGATTGAATGATTGTGGTACTTACATCCCAGGCAATGCAACAGCTTAAGTCATGTGCTACTAAATTAAAATAAAAGTTTAGAAGGCTAAAAAGAAAGAAAAAAATATGCAAAGGTAAGAAACATAAAAAAACATTGAAATGTTAATAGATAAAACTCAAAGCTTGTGTAGAAGGCTGACTTCCTCCATGAAGGAGAAGATGCCCCCCCCCCCCCCCACAACACTAAAGAGATATTGTAAGACCCTCCCCTCCCCTGGCACTTGGGAGAGGCGATAACGACAAAGAATTCTAAAATTGGGGCACTCCAAGTGATGTCGAACAATCAATGGGACCAGGGAGTCATCACAATGCGGAGGGGATGTTCTCTCCATTAAAAATCCATGAGTCAGCCATGTATGGCCAATGAGGAGGTGGGCCAAAGCAGTCTCACAGCGGCATGACACCCCCTGATATCCCCAGGCACTCAAATCTGGGTAAATGTCGTGGAGGCTGTTTGCTCCAACAGCATCCCACCTGCATTGCCAATTCAAGTGGATGGTAGTTCTTATTGCCAGTTTCATTTCAGAGGCAGGTGGAGGGGAACAACTTGCCACAGGGTAAGAAGTAGATGCTTTCACCACAGCATCAGCACACTCACTCCCCTTCTCCTCCACATGGGCCGGAACTCAGCAAAAACTTACTTTCCGGTCCCGATGTTGGATGAGAAACAGCCACTGTAAAATATTGATAACTAAAGGATTTGGCGATGAGACACTACAGGGTGTAGCTAAGGCCTGGAGAGCACTACAAAAATCACTATAAATTTTAAAATTGTTATGAGGTTTGGTAAAGATAATCTTGAGGGCAAGTAAAATACCAGAAAGCTCTGCAGTAAAAATACATGCCATAGCAGGGAGACTATAATCCAGACAGAAATCAGGAAAGACCACCCCAAAGCCCAACCCTGCATCCGATTAGAGCCGTCAATGTATACAGGAATAGTCCCTCTGTGAGAGGAAACAAGTTGTAAAAAAAAAGAGAATGGACCACACAAGGAAGGAGTAGGTCCTTCCTTTCATTAAAATACTGACAAACTTGAACTTCACGGAGAATCCACAGATCGGCACTAGTGAGCCACATGGGGCATATCTGAACAGGAGAAAGACAAAGAATTCTCATAACTTCCCTTACCCTGAAGCCAAATGGGTGTGGGAGGCTTGGATGCTAAGTGTAGCGTGGGAACATAGTCTCATCAACTAAACAAGTGTTTGTTACACTGCGAAAGGTGGTGAAGGCGAAACCAACACTAGGCCTTTTAACACTGGTGTTGAATAACAGGGGGCGGCTCACCAGCATCAACCAGTAGACTCGGGATTGGTGAGGACCTAAAGGCACCGGTTGCCAGGCACACCCCAGCATGATGAATAGAGTTCAGTGTATCGAGTCTAACCTCAGTGGTTGAGGAGTACACCTCACGCCCATAATCCAGTTTGGGTCTAAATAGCATGTGGTAAAGGTGTAGCAGAGTTCCTCAGTCAGCACCTCACAACATATGCTCCAAGACTCTCAATAACTTGAGAGCACGCTGGCAAGACGTTTTGAGGTAACATATAAGTGGCTGCCATATAAGTCGGTTATCGAAGATAATGCCCATAGAGCTGTAGATCAGGATCTGTATAAACACCTCGAAGGTGGCAGAAATGCATGACGATGGTCTTCAAGGGAGAAAATCTGAAGCTATGCTCTGTGGTCCAACGAGAAACCTTGTCTAGTGCAAGTTGCATGCGACGTTCAGCCACTTCCATGTGGAAAACTGCATACCAAATGGCCAAGTTGTCTACATGCAATGATATTGATACACCACCTGGAACCGATGCTAATACCCCATTTATTGTGAGGGCGAACAGGGTCACACTCAAGACGCTGCCCTGAGGAACCCCATCCTCATGAATATGTGGTGCTGACATTTCTGTGGCAACGCGGACACTGTAGATGAGATGCTGGCGACCAAAAAAGGCCTCACAGACCAAGAACTCAAGACGAACAAGAGCATCTATTGTTGAATGCATCTTCTGGAAGCCAGATTGATAGGGTCAAGGAAGAGCATTGTTCTGCAGGTAGTATACTAATTGCAAATTAAGCATCTTTTCAAACAGCTTGCAGATACAGGAGGTCAAAACTATGGGGTGATATTCTAAAGGGTGAAGACCCTCTTTTCTAGTCTTCTTGAAAGGCAGGACAGTAGCCTCCTGCCATGAGGACAAGAAGGGACCCTCTCACTAGATCCTGTTATATAGCTACAATAGAAAGGTTTGTGCCTCAACTTCTGCACACATTTCTATACCTGGGACAAGGGAGTTTTTCATTTAGAGACGAGACATAAGAGGAAAAGGACTAGTGGCAGGCTTTCTTTAAGACTCGACGAGCTTGGGCTCTGGACCTTTTGTATTTCACATGATAAAATTCTGTCCTATGATGCCAGTAGCCAACCATAGACTCTGCACCATTCAACAACTGCCTGCCTGCTTCCCTCCGACCACCAAGGAACAGGTCGGCAAGCTACAGGACTAGATGTCTGAGGAATGGAACAGTGACCAGACTATCGGAGGAGGGTAGCTAAGTACAGTGGTCCCTCGCTTAACGAACGGTTCGCTTAACGAAATTTCGGTTAACGAATTACCTCCCAAAAGGATCTTCAATTCCGTTAACGAACAAAACTTCAAATAACGAGATCCTTACGAACAAGTTTTGCTGTGAGCTTCAGCTGATGGGGTAGTCTGCCAATTCAGTAATACTGGTCTGCTTACATTCGTTTCCAGTGGAGTAAATATCAAGAAAGTTGTGCTCTTTAATACTTTTGCATTTTTTATATTAAAATTATTAGAAATTTTAAAATTAGTTAACATATTGATAATATATGCAGTACAGGGAACTAGTCTGTTGTGCGTCCATCAGCCGCTTGACTCAGCCACCAGGCGTCAGTTAGGCTTTGTTGACAGTGGAGTGAACATCGATTTTGTTGGTGTCTTGAATATTTTTGCATTTTTACATTGAAATTATTGGTCATTCTGAAATTATTGAACATATTGATACTGTATAAGTTTTCTTATGTTTTGATTTACAATGTTTCTTTAGATCAGTGTTATTTAGTTTTGGTTGTTAAAACATTATGTGAGAGCCATATTCTGCTGCATAGTGTATAAGGTGTAAAACTTTTGATGTATTGTGTTAGGATTAGTTGGCAACCGAGCCATATTTGTGTGGTGGTGGTCACGGGAGAGCAGCGTGAGCCACCGACTGAATCGGACAGCACGGAGAACCAGGAACTCCAGGCCTGGTATACACACGCCGACGTGGGGTACAAGATAGCCGCCGAGTTGTGTGTGAAGTAATTGGAGATATTTGGACATGAAAACTTGCTCTGTGAATGTAAATAGTGTAATATAAGTCATTTTTACATGACGAGTTTCCATAAGCCCTTTCTCTTGGTCTGAAAGTCCCGTGACAACTGACAGTTGGGACAAGTGTTTTTTGGTGAAAAGTATAAAGGGAAAAACTTCTTCATGTGTTACGAGCTCACACTATGCAGTGGAAGGGGACAGCGAGGGATCTCAGCTGCTCTGAGCTGTCAGCCTGTCTCCCGTGTATAGTGAACCGATTGACAAATTTCGTCGTCCAGCAGCCAAATGAGAATATAGTGTTCGTTTCTTTTTATTAGTATTATTTTGATTGATTCCTCACATTAACTGGTAGTATATATTATTTTATCCTATTCCTCACAGGATCTGGTAACTGGCAGGAATTCAGTTTCAGAGTTGGTAACACTGTTCGTAGCGTCAACTGTAGAGCTGGTGGCCAAGGCCATGACATGGTGTGAATCTGGTGTATTTCTACAAAGTATTTCTCATATTATACAAGAGATATATGAAAAACTCAGGATTTCTTACCCCAAAATTCAGGGGTCGAACTCTATATGAGATCAGTTTATACACAAGCATTTTTGGTAAACAAGTTAAATTTTTGGTAAATTTGGGAAGTAACTTTAGCCGTGATGGTTGATGTGTAAAAGAAATCATAATACGAATAGGTCGAGCAAAAACGGCTTTTAATAATCTAAAGGACAAAATAAAAAGAGACATTAACTTCAATTTGAGAAAAGGGCTGCTGAAAGGATATATATGGCAAGGACTGTTGCATGGCTCAGAAACGTGAACACTTTCAGCAGACACCAGAAAGAGGTTGGAAGCCTTTGAAATGTGGCATAATAGGCGTATGTTTAAGAATATGTTACAAAGCCAGAAAAACAAATGAAAAAATACTAAGGTTAGCAAATACTTCAAGAGAAATACTTGAAATATACAGAAAAAGAAAAATGAGATACCTTGGTCATATAACTAGAGATGAGTGGATAATAGCAGAAGTATTAATGGACAAAATTGAGGGCCAGGGGAAGGCAGAGACTGGGATGTATGAATGAAATTCAAAACTGGGTCCCCAGAGATACAAAATCTTGGAAGACTGGTAAAAACAGCCCAAAAACATTGAAAATAGAGGACTGTGGTCATCAACCCTCAGATATGAGAACGGTGCTCCGATTGATTGAACGATTGAAATAATGAACCACCCCCAGGTTAAGAACCACTGATTGTAAAGAGTATTGAGTGGCCCTAACCTCAAGTGCTTGGAAACAAGCAGTTTCTGCATGTTAAACAGCTTTATGCAGCAGTCTTACTCCTCAAGGGTTATAATATTGCACATAATGTCATTCTTATTTCTCACAAAAAATTTCTCAATCCGATCCTTCAGGTTTATCAATTTATTACACTGTGACCAACCGTTTGCGAGCAAGCTGGTCTTGGTATTGTGCTTTCTGATGATCCAATTTAGACTGTTCTTGCAGTGTTTTCCGCCTCTCTTCCTGTTCAATTCGTTTTCCTTCCGCCTTTGCTCCTTCTATTCGTAACTGAAAGGGAAATATTCAATGAAAACTTCAGATGAACTGTATATACCAGTACAGTAAAGCCTCAAATAACGACGGTAATGTGTCCTCCAATATTGCACTGAATCATTAATTATTATTAAAATAAAGCAATAATAATGTGATGCATTCCCAAGTGTGACCTTTTCACATCTTTTGTGTGGCTTTTTACCCTTTTTTCCACCAAAACAATACAATTAAGGAAAATGCAAACTGTATTCTTTAAATAATGATCATGAATGCACCTTATAAAATATAAATCAATAATAATAAGGTCGCCCAAGAGGAGATTCGACGCCATGGTTGTTGTCAGTGTTTACACCCATAATGTCAGATATCAAATCTGAAACTGAAGAAAATAAGACCCTGGTTGTTGCTGTCATAATATTTATGTAAAAAAATATGCATGTTTAAATTAATGTTGTTTAATGTACAGTAAAAGTAACCACTGAGTGATAGTGGAATGCCAGTGTGTATACTTGTACCCTCAAGGAAATAGTGTCATCTACCTTATTAAGAAAATGTACAAAAGATTCAACATTGTTTATTACTGAATATGTATTTGATTTAATTAATATTCATATATGCAAAATGATCAATGCAATTCATTAACCCTTAAGCCCCGGGTTAGGGTGCAGTAACTCTGGCTGAAGCTGTAGCTTTCCATAGAGATGTCACAGGTGTTGCTGAAACTGTTACTGAACCTGAAGTTGCTGTTGAAGCTGCTTATGATCCTGAATTTGATGGTGCAGCTGAAGTTGATGGTTTAGGCCTTCAAATAATAAAGCTGTCTAAAGAACCTTGCACAACTGCTTTCTTTTCTCATTATACATCTTTATGTAGAAGTCATTTGTATTTTTCACGTCCCTGTTAATTTTAATGCTTTGTTCTCTTAATGGATCCACTTCAGAAAATATGTTCATTGCTTGCTCCATATAATATCCACAGATCTCTCACCCTTTTCATGTGGTTATAACACATCTAGTTTCTCGGCTAAGCTTATGCACTTTCTTTTAGCTTTTGAACCAGCACTACCATCACTTGCTCTCTTGAATAGGGACACATAAATGCTGTAAGAAATCTGATTGTTTTTCTCCTCTTCCTGTTCACATGCGTGAAAACAAAAGGCCCGCCGGGCTGCAACTGTTTATACCATTGCTGCTGGCATCACCATTCACAAGCCAGGCAGCCTCAGTGCACAAGGCGTGTTTTTTTTTTTAATAATACAGGTACATATCGAGATATAATTATAATTTATATGAAAATGTAATTTTATTATATTTTTTATTATATTTTGGTCGTAAATACAAAGAAAATTACTGTGTAAATTGAATGGGGTCCTAAATTAACCAGGGTCTTAAATATGAATCATCGTTACTAGAACCGTCGTCATCGGAGGCTTTCCTGTAACACTTCTAAAACAGTTAAAAACCTTTGATAATAATTCAAAACATTTTCTTCATCATAAGCAGAGCCCATAGAAAGACTCTACAGAATAGAGTGCAGTTCCCACATCAGGTACAGATGGGTACAACTCCTAGCATCCAGCTTTGTGTTACTTTGTTGTGGTGTGGGGGTTAGAATGAAACACTTCCAAATACAGTATACCCTTAAATTACGCAAGTTTAAATAACGCGGCCCTCACCCTTCTGCAGATTGCACTATGGATTGTATGGGGAGCAAAGGAGGTTGTGTACGTCACTGACAACTTCCACTACTGGCCACGAGAGGTCTCTACGGTGGTGTGGGAGAGTTCCATTACATCATATTTCTTATTTTATAGTTTAATATTATTTTTTTTTTCATTTCTAAGCCACATTAAAGTATTGAAGCAATTTTTCTACAACTTTTATCGTCTCATTATATGTAACAATGGCAACATGCATTACCATCTCGCAGGCCACAGCTGACTGGCATGTCAGACAATTGACTCCCAGCACATCTCAGAAAATGGACTTCTTTAACAATCATTCTACTCTATATAAACGATGTGGCTTAGAAATAAATAAAATCTAATATAAACTATAAAATAAGAAAAATGAAGAGCATGTGTGTGTGTGTGTGTGTGAGAAGTGAACGTGCATCTATGGAGGCAGTTCTAGCCAAGGCCTTGGCTATAAACTACATGACCGACTCACCAGCCCAGCCATGTCGTATATTGTTACCGGTACTTATAATGAAACTATAAAACATGTAAAAATCATTACAATACACTAATGTGGGTTAGAAATATGGAGATTATTATATAAGACTCCAAAACAAGAAAAATAAAGAGCATATGTGGGAAGTAAATGAGGCGTCCCGCATTGTAAGGTGCTTTCAGACAATCCGGGCAAAACTCGTTTTTGTTTTTTTTTCTTGTTGGAAAGCACTATTTTCAACTTGGCTCTATACAATGATAATTGATAAGATCTCCTTATTACACTGTAAATATGGTTGAAAGTCCTTTGAAAATGGGGTATAACATTGATTTGTGGCAGACAGGAAATTATGGGCTTGGCTTTCGCATCGTAAGGTGCTCTCATCCCATCAATGAGTGAGAGGAGCAGGCAGCTACTCACAGCAGACAGCCTACAGCCTCCCCCTCCATCTCGGCCAATGACAGTGAGCGTCTGCTATCTACGTCACGGCCCCTTCAGCGGGAGGGATCTACACTGATATCGATTAAAGTAAAAAAAGCCAAAAGTGGGTGGGAGTTTTATTGCTTCAAGCCAACATTGCAACAACACAGTCTCTCCTCGACTTACGACATATTCGACTTACGACAACCCAGACATACGACGGCCATGAACGTATAAAATATTTTTTACATTATGTATTTTTGAGTCCCGACGTTAGTGATCGCGCTGTGTACTGACAAGAAAAAAGAAAAGAGAGACACTCATTTTAGAATTTCTACGTATAATTTTCGCCTTTTCGACTTACGACCTGGTCGTCAGGACGGAATCCCGTCATAAGTCGAGGAGATACTGTACTGTACATTACCTCATGACGCATTACCTACCATCAGCAAATACAGTCCTTTAGTTTCAAAAAGCATAAAAAATTAATGCTGTATCTCAAAAAACAACAAAGTTAAGCAAGTTTGAAGTTGGAAAAACTTTAAAAGCGGTTTTCTCGGTTTCAAATTTTGGTGCGAATAACCCATACGATGCGGGGCACCTCAAATGTGGTATGGAGTGGGTTTTTCCTCGATTTTTGGCAATTTTGGCTTCCCACAGCTTCCCATACGTGAACATCACGGAGGGTGTTGTTTAACCCATATAAGATTATGTACATACATGTACCTTTCAATTTTATGTCAGTCAGTGCTTATTAAGTAGATAATACCCTTGGCGAATTAAATTTTGTGCACAATCAGATTCGAAACCAAACCAATAAGACATACTGTATTATTATTGTCATAATAGACTAATTGGCAAATCGGACAGCACCATACAGCACCTTGGGTCAGTGTGATATATCATGTCGCTGCATAAGGGACTTAGTAATGAGGAGATTGTTCAGCATCTGATTTCTAATGACCAGTGCAATCCCAAGGATGTTGACATTACTGAGGGCTTTAGAACTTGTGGTGCTAGTGACTCTGATGACTCAGCTCATCTGGGAATGAGAGATTTCCATGTAACGAGACGACTCTCAAAGCCGGGGAAAAAAATCCCTCATCCCCGGAATTTTCCGGGTAATGGAAGAATATTATTGGAAATTCCATAAATTGCACATTACATCATCTCTAGAAACTCGGAAAAATATCCCCCAACCTCGGAATTTTCCGGGTACCAGAAATTTTTTTCAGGAAACTGCGCCTGATTTTCATTTCTCAAACTGGAAAAAAAACCCCATCAGTGGAATTTTCCTTTTCCCGGCTACCGGGAAAATTTTCTCAGAATTTTCCAGAAAATGTGCCCCTCGGAAAATCGTTCCCAAACCCAAAATTTTCCAGAAAATTACAGCTTTGGGAACAATTTTCTGAGAAAATTTCAATTCCAGCAACCAGAGTTCCAGGTGTGAGGGATTCTGGCTAACAGAGGTATTACTTACTAGTGTTTCTTCAGATGAATAAAATCAAGATCACCAGGCTGCATGCTCCTCACATGAGCACCGTGCCTCTCTGACTCCCATAGCACCTCCATCCCTCCCTCCCACAGCTGCTTCACCTGCCACCACCACCCAGGCTACTTCATGGTTGACATCTCCCTTCACCAAGAAGAGGACGCGATATAGAGATGTAAGAAGTACTGTACAAGTCAACTCCATTGCCAGTTGGTGTGAGATGCTAGCTACCCTCATCACCGAAACCTGCCCAGCCTCCTCCCGCTCCCCCATTGGATCCCCACGCCCCCATCTCCACCGTCGCCCGGCCACACTCCTCCCGCCTCGCCTCACCTCACCACCAAGCGTCTCACTCCCTACCACCACTTTTTCCACATCATGCACTAGCTGTGCAGTAGAACTGGGTGGAGAGTGATGCATATGAGCCCAATGACATTGTGTTTGATGATGCAGGCTGTAGTGTGACTGATGATAGAATTACAGAGGAAAGTAAGGAGTTTGATTGTTTTTCTGCTATTTTTTATTGTAGAACTAATCGAGTTGATTGCCAGGGAAACCAACAGGTTTTATGGTTTCATGACTGGAGGCAGGATTTTTGGCCCACATTCTCCCACTTAGAGTGGATACCAACAACTGTATAAAGAACATAGCTGCAGCATGGGATCAGGTTACAGGTCATTGCATGAATGGAATATGGAAGAAGGTCCTGAAAATATATGTGAACAGTTTCAAAGGATTTAATGAAGATGAAGCAATTTCTGAGATTAGTAACAAGAGAGTGGAGTTGGGTAAACAGCTGGAGTTAGAAATTGATAATGAAGATGTTGAACAGTTGGTTGAAAGTGTAGCAGAAGAGCTAAGTAACGAGGATCTTATCGAACTGGATGCACAGAAAATTACAGAGGAAGAAGAGAGACAAAATGTAGAAGAAGAACCTGCACCCCCCCAAAAAATATTCAGTGAAACAAATGGCAGAGGCATTTGCTACTATTAATAAGGGGATGCAAATGTTTGACGAAATGGATCAAAATGTTGAGCTTTTTGCAAAAGTTGACAGAATGATCCAAGATGCACTTGCTTGCTACAGGGAGATTTACAATGAAAAGAAAAGGCAAACTGTGCAGTCTAAATTAGACATATATTTTAAGAAGTACCCCACTGTTGTCTCCTCACGCCCCACCACTGCTGCCTCTTCACTCCCTAAAGATGATCCAATACCTTCAACAAGCAAGTATGTGAGCCTGTCTGAAGAAAATGAACTTGATGACCCACCCAGCCCTGCCTCCTCCTCTGCTTCATCCAATTAATGTAGTCTCCATGCTTAATTAAAAAGTTATTGAGGCCCCATGTGCATTCAGCTGACTACATTAAAGGTAAGTGCACAGGAGCACTTCATTAATTTTTCATTATTGATTACTTTTACTGTACTGTATTTCATTTTAGAATTTCTATTTATTATTTTCACCTTTTCGACTTACGACCTGGTCGTCGGGACATAACCCCGTCGTAAGTCGAGGAGAGACTGTATAGTCGCCACATTGTCTACTTTGTCTAATGAATTGGTTCATCTCATGAAAAGCGTTAAAGAGTCTACTGTGGATGACACTCCTATACATTCTCAATGGACTTAACAACTGGAGCGTACCAAATCATCTTTGGACCTCATTGTTCACCAGTTTCCAATCTTACATAGATACAACCACCACACCTTCTCCTATTACTCCCCTTGCACATAGTGACGGGAGTAGAAGGAAGAGAGCTCTTCTAAATTTTCTTGGGTTTCATTCATAAATCATTGTACAGAGTAGCCACAGAAGATGACTGCCCAGTTGCAGAAACAGATTAATGTACTTAAGCAATAGGCCGACCAGACCGCAATTTTGTCCAGCCATTCTCATCTGTTAGGTAATCATGGCTAGGAGGCTAGATGAAAATTATACAGTCTTTTCTCTGCCTCTGTCACACCTGATCAAATTATATTGTATCTGCCATTCGTGGATAAACATGAGTTTCGGAAATTTGACATTACACCTTTCTCTAGTATAGAGAATGGTCAAGCTGTAATAATAACTAAAGTTTCCACATCCTGTTATCTCAAGATAGATCTCTCATGGTGACTCTGCCTTTATCAGCATATGCTACACGACAGGAGTCAAGTAATCTTATTTATTATCCTACACAAATTAATATAGCCGGGTCTTATTCAAACTGTGAGATGGACTTAGTCAGTAGCACAACAAATTTAGAGTCATGTAGTTTTGTTAAAAGACACTTTGACAGTGTACTTCTAGAAGAGATCCAGGGTACTGTGCATTTGTATTTCCCACAGGAGCTGCCCGTTGTAGTGGTTTGCCCTGATGAATCGCCTAGAAGCTTCACTGTGGGACGAGGACGTTATAAGTTACCACGAGAATGATCACTGTCGTCAAGTCTCCACACAATGATGCATCGTCCATACTCAGGAAACCTATCGCCTCTCACTCATTGGACCTTCAGAAAATACACCGAAGTGAAGTGTTCACAAACATTACAGTGTTGAAGGACAGACCAATGGATACTGATAGTGATGATGATGCATCCTTGTGGCATCCACTGACATTTGTGACAGACAATTCTCATCCAGCAGTGACTTCAGCTTTGGTGGTATTCGCGGTGATTACCACTATAATAATCATAATTGCTTTAGTCTTCTATGGAAAGAAGCAGCTTTGTAAACCAGCTATAGCTAGGTCTGCTATAGAGGCAGCTATTCCTAATATTATTCATTACGCAGCTAACACAGTACAAAAAGGCAGTCATTTGAGACCATCACTAAGGTAGGCAATTAGCAATACCCATGTGATAGGATTCTTTTCTTTTATGCAGCCATCTGAGGACGGTTGACCTGACGTGGCCGAGCAATCTGTAACCAGTATAATTTACATACTGTATAATTTAGAGTAAGTAGTTAATAACTTAATACAATGGATGTATAATTATGAACATTCATTATTCAGTGACCTGTAGAGGTTAGAGGTTGTTCATAGGTTATAGCCGTATTAAACATCCCGCGGATGTTTGTCTAGTCCGAGTGTCATAGTATGATGCAACTCTCTCTCTCTCAATAGTAGATATTTCTTTAAACACTAAATAGATTGCTCATTTGTGGTAAATGGATACTTTGCTTTACACTTGCAATGCGTCAAGTATGCTGGATAGTTAGTCAAGTAATATATAGATAATTGCACCGCCAGTTTAGAGCGATTCATGGGTCAAGGAGATCATTTACCAGCCGGTTGTTTATACAGCCACTCCTCGACTTACGACCACCCAGACATACGACAGCCCCAGTCGTACCAAATTTTTTTCAAGTTACATATTGTCGAGTCCCGACATTAGTGATTGCGCTGTGTACTGACCAAACATTTTTTTTTGTAATTCCCTTTAAAATGGCTGGCATGCTTAAAAATGAGAGTTTTGTGGCGCTGAGAAGAAAAAGAGACACAGATTTTAGATTTTCTATGTATTATCTTTGCATTTTCGACTTACGACCAATTCAACTTCAGACCTGGATTTGGGTCCCTAACCCCGTCGTAAGTCGAGGAGTGGCTGTTCACGTTGCGTAAACACTGCTGACTGAAGAGTTGCTTGACATTCCGAAGGGTTGATTACTTCCCCCTTTGCAGAACCTTCTAGAAGCTTGACTCAAAGATCACTCTGATGTAGCTAGGAAATCATAGTTCCTCACCTGGGTGGAGTACGGAGTCCTCATTTCCCTCCTGATGTAGTTTGAAATCTTTCTTGGCTTCTCATCCCGTTTTGGTGGTGGGTGTACGGTGGACCCTGGGTTCAGGTCAACATTGGCCGCTAAGCACGATTGTCGCAATAACAGTTGTTTCTTTGTTTCGAGTTGAAATTACCACTTTTGTATAACACTTGTGTTTTGATGGTCAATCTTTGCACTATACTGTTGGTGGGAGGATGTTGATAAATCCAGGCGGGGAGGAGGAGATGTATGTGTTGGGGTGTGTGTGTGTGTGTGTGTTGGGGGGTGTGTTGGGGGGTGTGTTGGAGGGTGTGTTGGAGGGTGTGTTGGAGGGTGTGTTGGGTGTGTGTGTGTGTGTGTGTCAATGACCTTGTAACAGCACCATTTGCTTTATATAAATATTCACCCAAATGTAGAATACTGAATTTTTCACTAATATATTCATCAATGACTCAGTAGTTGTTCATGTTATACATGCCGAGTCTATAAATTCATCAGGAGTTGAGCGAGGTCAAGTTTACTAATCACAGCAGCCGCCTGCCGGCTTGCACTCCCACACTCATAGAGACAGGAGAGAGATCAGACTCCTACCACTAGTAACACCTCACTTAAGTATACTCAATACACTTCCCCTGGAAGAGAATTCACAACCGAACTAAGTACCTGTATATATATATATACATATATATATGTATAATCACTTCAGAAATAAAGCAAAACCAGAATAAGTGTTTACATCAACCCTGCCACTTAAGAGTTCCAAAACTATTATATATATATTTGTGTGTGATATATAAAATCAGTTTTCACAACCTGTGCCCTGGTGGGCTAATCCCATAAAAATAAATAAATTAATAAATTAATTCATAAATAAATAAAACAATTACTGGTACAGTACAACAATATCCTGGTCCCTTATAGCCTTGGATAATAAGGAGTAATACTCATATATAAAAAAATATGTGGTGAAGGAGTTGCTGGCTGGGAACACATCCCCCGTATTTACATTAATTCTCTTGGAGATAATTGCCCCAATACTTGCAGTTTCATTAATCGTAATGATTTTAGGAATGCATCTCTTGCGATAACTGGGGAATTCCTGCATTCCTGTAATTCCAAATGATGGGGACTCTATCCTTGCCGATGTAAAGCAAATTCCAAGTTATGATCATCTGCCGAAATCGACGAAGTCAATGCACTTCGTATGCAAGACAATGATAATGAAGCAGCTGATTACAATAATTGGAGTGAATAACAAGAATAAGTACTTGTAGCTTTTAGGTGGATTTCCATCCACCTCAAAATTAAAATAGCAGGTTTATGACCTTGTCACCATGTGAGAATACTTACCTGTGCTATGCACTTTCGATAACTAACTGTTTTTGTATTTCTGAACAAAGTTCATGAAAATTAATTAGAAGGTGTAGAAATATACAGCCAGAGAAAAGTGCATATACAGTGGTGTAGTTGAGATCATTAGACCTAGACTGGTATCATCGTGCACTAAAAACAGGTTATGCTCTTCATGATTTACTTTATGTACTAACCTCTATTTCCTTCGCAGCTTCTAATAGTTCCTTCTGTTTTGTTACTTCCTGCATTTTTGTTAGTTCAAGAGCATCCTTAGCATACTCTGAAAAACACATCACCTTATATAAAAGTCAGTAACACTTAAAATACAATGGTACTGCCTATTTTATACTAACTACCAATAAAGTGAATTAAATATCAGAGTAACTTTCAAAGGGAAATTGTCCACAATAATTGGATATTACTGTATTGAAGTAGTGTACCTGTATAAACATTATTTATCTTTTTTTTTTTCAGATGTACAGTTTATGATGAAATATTTACAGAAAGGTCTATTTTAAGATGGAAAATGCATCTTGTATATTCCTCAAAGCTTAAAATGTGTCCTGTATAATCCTCAATAATTAAAATGTATACTGTATATTCCTCAAAGTTTAAAATGTGTCCTGTATAGTCCTCAAAGTTTAAAATGTGTCCTGTATAATCCTCAATAATTAAAATGTGTCCTGCATAATCCTCAAAGCTTAAAATGTGTCCTGTATAATCCTCAATAATTAAAATGTGTCCTGCATAGTCCCCAAAGCTTAAAATGTGTCCTGTATAATCCTCAATAATTAAAATGTGTCCTGCATAGTCCTCAAAGCTTAAAATGTGTCCTGTATAATCCTCAATAATTAAAATGTGTCCTGTATAATTCTCATTGAGGACTGTTCGTCACCATGATGGTGATGAACAGTCTCTCTGGCAATGTCGCAGCACCCAACCTGACATTGTGGATGGCGCCGTGTTATATGGACTAAAAATGAAGTATTCATGATGCCTCGTGTTTCATACCAGCTGGATTTGGTAAAATGCTACTGACATCCACATAAGCAGCACGGGCAGTTCCCAATGAGAGGTTCACGGCGCCATCAGCACGATGAACAGGCTTTGTGTGAAATATCACATAGTCTAGAAGTGCTTTTAGTGCTCTTGTGGTATGGTCGGTAACGCTCCCTGGTTCCCATGCATTAGGTCGAGGGTTTGAGTCCTGGCTGGTGAGGTCGTTGATTATATGTTCGAAGTCCGCATGTTATATGGACAAAAAATAAAGTATATACAGTCATGCGCGGTGTTAACGTCCAACCGAACAACGTCCGATCGTATATACGTCCGTGCCCCCCCCCCCCACACCAAAAAAATCCATGACGCCTGCTAAACCACCACCCCACGACCCCCTGACGGAGATACGATGATCCTCCCCATACTGGTCAGATATTATGTGTTAAAGGAATATGCTTCCTTACTTAGGCTTTTTTTAAGCATTTGCCTACAGGTGAAATGTTAACTTACATCTATTGAGGATAAAATCTTTCACCTACAAATTGACAATAACACATTTGCTGTAATCAGACATATCTAGTTGCCTCAACAATTGCAAGTTGCAATTGGGGTTGCAATTTCAAATTCTGTGTCATTACTAAAAATAGTAAAGTTTCTGGTGCACTCTAAGATTAAGAGAGAAAACGGAGGACTCAGGTGTCCTGATGTGAGAGAAAACGGACTCGTATGACGGGGGACCAAATAAAAAAAAGCATAGCTACATGTTTTGTGGACTACAGTATTAAGCGTACCCTTTTTATCACTTTGTAATAAATCTAACCATGCCTATGTGTGTTTATGATATTTACCATAACATTATATATATATATTTTTATTGGGTCTAAATGGTCGTAAAATGGGAAACTTGAGTTGGGTCTTGGGTGCCTGAACCAATTAGAATAAATCCCCTAGGTTCTGTACTTTCGTTATCGGCAGGGTCCCAATTAGGCGCGATAACCAAGGGATGACTGTACTGTACATACTTGTGACACTGGCCAGTTGCTTCTGGTGTTATGGTACAGGGGTACCAAGTGACAGCACTAGGATCCCGCTTCCTCTATCAAGGAATAAACAATTAAAATTTAAATTGAAAAAAAAAAAAAAATATTGCACAGCAACAATGGACCTAAATGCAAACCTGTATTGTACATGTACTAAATGATTATGGTACTAAAATTGTTATGTCTATTGCAAATATAGCTTGTTTATACAGGTATTCAAATAAATTATTATCTTACAAAAATCCCTCCAATGTAAGTTATATTCACCCAGGTCGTTTGGGTGGAAAATTATGAGAAGAGCTTAGTCACTCTTAAGTAATGATAAATAAACACGCAGGCAGGCCTTCAGCGCCAACTGTCAAATCCTATTTCCAATAAATAAACAAACAAACGCCAGACATTCTGTCACCTCATCTCCCGCCTCCTCTTCCCACCCTGGTGATTTCTTAAATGTTTATTTTATATAATATCTCAGACTAAAGTTAGGATAATATAATTTGCATTGCTGAAATCCTTGCAAGACAGAGATTAATTTGAATATAAGCGTCATATATTTTGCTCGATATAAAAATTGTATTACATTAGTGTACAGTACTGTAGTACATTTTATAAAAAGTTTTTCAACTGTATTTTTGGGTAGATTTACATAAATTTCTTCATTTATTTTCATCCATTTACATTCACACACCATACTAAAAGAAATGTAAAATAAACTAGTACAAAGGTGCAGTGCACAAGTACTAATTTGACTACGGTACTAAAATTGTTATGTCTAGTGCGAATTACAACATGTTTATATTCAAATTAATCAGTATGTTACAAGAATCCCAGCTATGTTAATTATATTCACCCAGGTCATTTCACTGGCTTTTTATAAGAGAGAAGCTTAGTCACCTAAGAACTGATAAATATACACACGTTAGACCTGGGCCTGTGCCAACTGTCAAACGTACTACCTCCCCTCCCCCCACGCCCCCTCGCTCGCTCCCACCCCCTCTCTCCCCCATCTGCTTGGCGTTGCTGGAATCCTTGTAAAACAGTGAATAATTTCAATATAAACGTCATGTATTTTGCACAAGAGATAAAAATTAATCACCTGTATCACATTACAGTAGTGATTTAAGAGTAAAAGTGTATATATACGTATATAGTATTCCACATACACGTAAGTATAAATAAAAAGTTTATGTGATGATCGGACAACGTCCATTTCTGTTAACGTCACGTTTCCAAGAACGTATCTAGGACGTTAAACGGCGCATGACTGTGTATATATATATATATATATATATATATATATATATATATATATATATATATATATATATATATATATATATATATATGCAAGTAAATCACTGTAGGTGAGCGTGATCTAGGTATATGCTGATAACCACAAGGAAAGAAGAAAACGCGAAGTTCCCAAGCGCTTTCGTGTAATTCACATCTTCAGGGGTGAGTACAGGCTAAAGAGGAGTACAAAACAAGGTGTATATATACAGAGGAGGGTGAGACCAGGTCCACAATGGTCAGGTATTAGGTAATGACCCTACTAATCTTTAAATAGCACGGCAATGGTCGGTAGTCAGGTCAGAGGGTAAGGTGACCCAACCTTCTCACCTGGTTACAAATCATCTTAATTACAAAATTGTCATGTACAGTGGGGCATGCTGTAACGAATCTAATTGGTTCTAGAACCTTGTTCGTTATAGGATTAATCCATTCCAGGCCCCCAAATACAACCACTTAACACTGAAAAATATAATATAAAATTGTAAAAATTGTAAAAAAGTGCATAAATATGCATCTAAACCCCTGAAATAAAGAATATCATTCATACTTGTAATAAAAAAAACAATAAATTAGTAAAAAAAAAAAAAAAATTTTTTTTTTTAAAAAATGTTCGTTGTAGGAGTTTCGTTCGTTATAGCATTCTCAATTTTACGGGTAAAACCGTTCGTTATAGGAATATTCGTAGCAGGATCCGTTCGTTATAGCATACCCCACTGTATATACAGTATATATATATATATATATATATATATACAGTATATATATTTCATTAGCCCAATAAAGCACGCGGACTTCTACATACAATCAACACCTCAACCCGCCAGGATTCAAACCCACGGCCCACGACTGTGACTTACTTTATTCACTCATGAAGTCAACATTTTTACACTTACCTTCAATTAACAGCAGTAACCCTGGTACGAGTGCCGAGTCCATTGCCAAGCTTTTACAATTTATTATCATTTTACGCAGTGTTCCTACACAGGTTAAACGTAAGGTGTCTAAAGCTATCACAACACCTGATATTACTTTAATGGAGTTTCAGGAACTTATTAATCATAAAGGAGGATTTTCTAAGGACGTTTTGGTCTGTACAGTAACAAGTAAACCTAAGGACAGCAACGTGTCGTCCACAGGTGCTAATAAACAAAAACCTAAGAAAAAGGGCCCAATAGTTTGCCACTTTTGTGGAGTCCCAGGTCATACTAAACCAAAATGTCCAACTATTAACCCTTAGGCTCCGGGTGACGTTCCAAAACGTCCACCTATTTTCCCGGCATTCATTTTTTATTTTTTTTTTATTATTATTATTTATGGAAAATTTTTTTTTTTTTTCAAGATTTATCCCCGAGCTGGGGGGGGGGGGGGGTTTACTGCCAGCAGCACCCTAACCCGGGGCTTAAGGATTAACTCTCACCATACTGTTTCAGCGGCTCCTGGCGGGTGTACTCCTGCTACGGGTTGCAAGTCTATTACACCTTCTACACAGGGTACGGGTTCACAACCTAAGAAGAGTCAGTCAGCTCCGGCAACAGGGAACAAGTACTGTTTCATCCACAAAGTCCGGACACACGACACACTTGAGTGCTATAGATATCAACAGTTCCTTCACTCAATTTGCCTCCTCAAGTAACCACTTAAATAATGATACCTGGAGAAGAATGCCCTTCTTTCACCATATCAATCTGGATTCCAGAAGATGCATTCAACAACAAATGGTCTTGTTTGTCTTGAGTCCTTGGTCTGTGAGGCTTTTGCTCGTCGCCAGCATCTCGTCTACTTTTTTTGACCTAGAAAAAGCATACGACATACCGTGGAGATTTGGCATCCTTAGGGAACTTCATAATTTTGATTTGCAGGAAAATTTACCATCAATAATAGGTCAGTTCCTGGGAAATCGCATTGCCACAGAAAAGACAGCACCCCATATTCAGGAGAATGGGGTTCATCAGAGCAGTGTCTTGAGTGTGACCTTATTTACCATCGCAATAAATGGGGTAGCAGCATCGGTTCCAGGTGGTATATCAATCTCATTGTATGTAGCCGACTTGGCCATTTGGTATGCAGCTTCCCGCATGTCAGTGCCCGAACGTCACATGCTACTTTCACTAGAGAAGGTTTCCACACTTGAAGACCATTATCATGAATTTTTGCCATCTTATAGGATTTCACCCAGATTCCAATCTACAGCTCTATGGTCGTTGTGTGCAGTGTGTCACAGAGACTCATTTCCTGGGTATTATCTTCAACAACCGGCGTAAGTGGCAGCCACATATTCATCATCTCAAAACCTCAAAAAGTCTTACCAGTGTGATCTCAAGTTATTGAGAAACTTGGGGCACACTTCGTGGTGTGTTGACTGAGGAACTCTGTGGCTGGTGTTGTCCTCAGCCACTGAGGCTAGATTCAACAAGTGATCGCAGGCACCTTCGTGCCAGTGAAAGTTTGAACGCTCGTGCTTGGCTAGCATACAGCGAATGAGGGTGCACCAAGTCTGTAGACTTGCATGGTTAATTAGGGTGCGCCAAGTCCGTAGACTTGTATCATTTTCCATCGTAAATAAAATGGTTAATTAATGCCTTCCTAAAGAAACCATCGACATGGGACCAGGTTTGTTCCACTCTACGAATTTTTTGCCTTTTTTCCACCAAGTTTGAGGAAAAACGATTGTGCCGTTTAGGCTGCCCAGAACAGACAGACAGACAGCTAGTCCTATAGTATATTAGATACACTGAACTCTATTCATCATGCTGGGGTGAGCCTGGTGACTGATGCCTTCAGGTCCTCACCAATCCAAAGTCTACTTGGTGGATTCTGATGAGCCACCCCTTGATCTTTGACACCAGTATCTCCAGGTCCAGTATTGGTTTCAGCACCACTGTCTTCCACAGTCTGTAACCAACACTTGTGTAGTTGACGAGACTGTCCCCCCATTCTCCACCGGCATCTAAGCCTCCCACGACCTTTCGGCTTCAGGGTAAGGGAGGTTTTGAGTCTTGTTTGTCTTCCTCCTTTTCAGATATACCCCATAGGTTCCTTCGCATCACTCTGTGGAGTCTCCCTGAAATTAAGTTTGTCAGTATTTTAACAAAAGGAAAGACTTACTCATTCCCTGTGTAATTGGTTAAGTTCACTTCTTTTAGAGCATGCTTCATATCACACTCGGCACCTCCTCTAAGCCATAAATATTTAGGTGAGTAATGATATATATGCTTCCTGCCTTTCTTTCACCAAGAAAATACTAGATGACATAGACATTACAGTAGAACATCGACAAAACGCGAGATACGTTCCAAGGGAGGTCGCTTTAAACCGAATTCACACTAAAGCGAAGTGTTGTTTCAATGGAATAATATCCCTGTTTATACCAACAGCTCCATGTCAGTTGCAGGGGTGGGTTTTGGGGTAGTCTTCCCTGACTTCTGTCAGGACAGTAGTCTCCCTGCTATGGCATTTATCTTTGCCGCAGCTTAAGGCATTTTACTTGTCCTCAAAACTATTTCTACCCATCCTCATAGAGATTTTAAGATTTTAAAATTTTAGCAATTCTTGCAGTGCTCTCCAGGACTTAGCTAGTGGCTCATCACTCCATCCCTTGGTTATAGTTATTTTAGAGTGGCTGTTTCTCATTGAATATCGGTGCCAGAACATCAGGTTTTGCTTGGTTCCGGCCCATGTGCTGGATAAGGGGAATGAATGAGCGGATGCTGTGGTGAAAACAGCTGTTTTTTGCCCTGTGGCACATCATTCCCTCTTCCTGCCTCTAATATGAAACTGGTAATAAGAGCTGCCCTCCACTCAAGCTAGCAATGTAAGTGGGATGCCATCAGAGCAAACAAGCTCCACGGCATTCATCTTGCTTTGGGTGCCTGGGAATATCAGGGAATCTCATGTCACTGGACTGCTATGGTCAGCCTCCGCACTGGCCACACGCAGCTGATTCATATTTTTTTTAACGTACAGGGCATCCCTTCTCCATTGTGATAACTGCTTGGTCCCAGTGACTGTTTGACACTTCCTGGAGAAGTCTTAGAGACCTTCATCATAAGCACTTCTCCCAATGCCAGGGGAAGATGGGTCTTACCGTTTCTCTTTGGTGCTGGGGGGAGGGGTGTAGCATGGGAGGGCATGTCCTCTCCTTTGTGGGGGAAGCAGGCCTTCTACACATGCCTAGAGTTCTATCAATTAACCTTTATATGTTTTTTATGAAAAGTCTCTGCTATTTATTATTAATATTTTTGTCTTTCATTATATGTTTTTAGCCTTCTAAGCATTTAATTTACTTCAGCGGTATATGACCTAACCTGATGAGCAGCCAGGGATGTTATTACCGTTATAGTACAGTGGGGTATGCTATAACGAACGGATTCTACTACGAATATTCCTATAACGAATGGTTTTACCTATAAAATTGAGAATGCTATAATGAACGCAACTCCTACAACGAACGCGGATGAATATGGGACTATTTCGTCTGGCGCATGAATATTGTTGTACCGCGGCTCACAGCAAGAGCGTCAGGCGCCATATTGGTTCATTGTGTAGTCAGTGCACCACTGAACTTGTTGAAATTTCGTCTTTTGATGTGGAAATTCGTGTTATTTTTATAACTATTTTGTTATACAAGTGTACAATTGTAACAATGAATCGTCAAAAGCGAGTGAGAAAGCTAATAACCCTTGAAACTAAGAAAGAAATTATAAATAAACAGACAAAGTGCCTGTAAGACAGTCACCAAAGAGGACTAGGAATGATGACTCCTCTCCTTCCACCTCTTCTCCATAATTCTCTCCTCCCCCCTCCTCCTCTGCATGCTAACAACACTAAGGTAAGATAAAGTACAGTATTTTTTACAATTTCCACAGAAAATTTTCAGTGTTAAGTGGTTGTATTTGGGGGCCTGGAACGGATTACTCCTATAACGAACGAATGCTATAACGAAAGAGGTTCTAGAACCAATTAGATTCATTATAGCATACCCCACTGTACATCCTTCTTTCCTCACACAGCCAAATTGTGGAATGCTCAACCTTTTTCTGTTTCCATATCCATACAATGTCTCACTTCAAAAAGCTGGTGTAGATTAATATAATCTTTTTCTCTACAATTTTTAATTTACTTTTACTCTTTATTTTTTCACCCCCTGGGCCCCGTTGTGGGTCGATAACCTGTGTCCGGGTGGCCTATTCCCCATAACCATAATTGAGAGTACTGCATATATCATAAGTGAATCACATTAATAAGGGGCATACTAATAGGGCCTACCTGTGCATGAATGATAGGAGAGCATGGTGTCAAACTGTTTAAGGTAATACACCAATTTCCCCATTAACGTTTTCATTATAACTTCATGAAAAAAGAAAATACTGTATGTAAGAAATATATGACATTTTAAAAAAAATCAATACAAAGACATTCAGCATCTGATTGTGATAACAGCTGGCTGTGTAGGCAACCAGTGTGGGCACTATACAGGAAAACCAATTTACACTGTTATTTTCTTCATATTTATGACAAATATAGAATAAAAAACAATTAAATTAAATTTTCATATAAATAATAACTAAATCCCGACATCATGTATTATATGAAAAAAATAAAACATGCCTTGCGCACGGAGGCTGCTGGGCTTGTGAATGGTGACGCCAGCATCACTAATATACAGTCTCTCCTCGACTTACGACAGGGTTCCGGACCGACAACTAAGTCGTAAGTCGAATTGGTCGTAAGTTGAAAAGGCGAAAATAATACATAGAAATTCTAAAATGGGTGTCTCTTTTTCTTCTCAGCACCACGAGAACTCTCACTTTTACGCTTGCCAGCCATTTTAAAGGGAATTACAAACAAAAATTTTGTCAGTACACAGCGCGATCACTAACGTCAGGACTCGAAAATACGTAATTTGAAAAATATTTTATACGACTGCGGCGGTCGTATGTCCGGGTGGTCGTAAGTCGAGGAGTACCAGTAAACAGTTAATACTTGGCGGGCCTTTTGTTTTCACGCATGTGAACAGGAAAAGGAAAAAAAACATAATCAGATTTCTTACAGCATTTATGTGTCCCTATTCAAGAGAGCAAGTGATGGTAGTGCTGGTTCAAAAGCTAAAAGAAAGTGCATAAGCTTAGCCGAGAAACTAGATGTGTTATAACCACATGAAAAGGGTGAGAGATCTGTGGATATTATATGGAACAAGCAATGAACATATTTTCTGAAGTGGATCCATTAAGAGAACAAAGCATTAAAATTAACAGGGACGTGAAAAATGCAAATGACTTCTACATAAAGATATAATGAGAAAAGAAAGCAGTTGTGCAAGGTTCTTTAGACAGCTTTATTATTTGAAGGCCTAAACCATCAACTTCAGCATCGTAAGCAGCTTCAGCCAGAGTCTGAGTAAAAATTCACACAATATTCATTGGCTGTCCTTATATTGTTTCATTTATTTTTATTTTCTACGGGGATTAGCCCACCTGGGCACAGGTCACTGACCCAAATCGGGGCCTAGGGGGCGAAAATGTAATAATAATAATAATAATAATAATAATAATAATAATAATAAAGAACCATAAAGAAATACAAAAAAAAAATCAAGAGTGAGAAACAATACAGTATACTGTATGTATGTTGTGTTGTCAAAGTAAGAGAAACAATTGAGACCCTGCAATTGTGTGTAAATGAGGCAGAAAGTCAGATCAGCAACCTGGGACTTGGTCACAATTTTCGTGATGCCATATGGCAGCAGGGTCTACCATTAGACAATACATTATGCTTCCAATATCTTCCCAGGCAGTAGTACCTCCCTACAACCAGACTATTTTTTCCAGTTTCTTAAGTAGAACCAGCGACATTCGTCACAGGTATTGTAAACATTAACAAAAACAATACTGTACCGTCTCCTCTCTTGTGAGTTTTAATATTCTACGTATTATTAATGCATTGTTCATTTCGTATATACAGGTATAAATATTATTCATATTAATTCAATCAACTACATACAGGGTATTCAGAAATAAACAATAATGAATCTTTTGTACATATTCTTAATAAGATAAATGACACTGTTTCCTTGAGGGCGCACGCATACACACACTGGCGTTCCGGTATCACTCTTTTTTTTCTTTAACATCAGTGGTTACTTTTACTGTATAACATTAATTAAAACATACATATTTGTTTTCATTAATTTTACTACAGCAACAGCCAGGGTCTTATTTTCTTCAGTTTCAGACGGATAACTGACATTACGGGTGTAAACACTGACCACAACAATGGCGTCCCATCTCCTCTTGGGTGACCTTATTATTATTGATTTATATTGTATAATGTGCATTCATAATCATTAAAGAATATAATTTTCATTTTTCATCAATCTTATTGGTTGGGGGGAAAAGAGGGTAAAAAGCCACACAAAAGATATGATAAGGTCACATTAGGGAACACATCTCATTATTATTGCTTATTTTAATAGTAATTAATGGTTCACGATATGATGATTCACCTTACACTGCAATATTAGAGGACACATTACCGTCGTTATTTGAGGCTTTACTATACAGTACTGTATTTGTTTGTTATTGTTCGGTGGTTGGTTGATACTCTCCCAACATTCACTCAAAATCCAATTATAAAAGTATTTGAGCCCTTGAACAATGAATGCTAAATGTGCATTATGCACCACTAATGGTTGTGGTCACAGAAAGTGGAAAAGTGTTACATTAAAAGTTAAATTACATGTGGTAAAGAGATTTGAAGAAAGACAGTATGCTGTGGATATAGCAAGAGCTCCGACAACTGTACGTAAGAACAATTTGTGGAAATGCAGAAAATATCAAAACATGTGTTAAAAGTGTTACTCCATTATCGGGAACAAAGTTAACACATAACAGAAGTGGCATTATGGAAAATATGGAAAGAATGCTGAACATGTGGGTCAAGGATCATCAACATCAACAAAACTTTCCGTGTTCGTTTCTCTCCATACAAGAAAAAGCTCTAAGTTTATATAAAACTTTAAAACAAATAGAAGGTGATAGGGCTGAAAGTGAAACATTTGTGGCAAGTTGAGAGAAAATTTTGACCTGAAATGTACCCAAGGAACATAACCCCTATTTATATCATTGCGTCTATGGTAAAACCATTTTCACTTAACGTTGTTTCACTTAAAGTCATGGTTTTCAGGAACCTAACAAAGAAATTAATGGGGGAATTGGTGTACTGTATTATAGCATTATGAATGTGTGTTCTTGGTTCTGTTACCTTACAATATAATGGAAGAGATCTTGCAAAAGTAAGAAAAATAGTTTATTACACTAAAGACCACACAAACAAATTCCAAGCCTCTTACAACTTGCAAACATGGCTGTACATGAAATTCATGCATAAGCAAATATAAACAGATAGACAGCTTCAAAAATCTATTATTTTTAGCTTTTGCGTTGGATAGTCAAGATCAAAATAAATAAAATGTATTTGGTCAGTCCTTACTGGAAGATTCTAGATCCTTAGCAGCTTTGGCAGCACGTTCTAGAGCAGCTGAGTCAAAACGATAGGCTTCCATAGGACCATTCTTGCCCTTGCCACTATCAGAGTCTCCAGGTCCATCTGCACCCCCTCCACCCACAGCAGTCGGTGGAGGTACAAATTGTGAGAAGTCTTGCGGTCGCTGGTTCATACCAAATAGCCATGACATCTTTAATCTGGAATAAATATTTAAAGCTATAAGCAACATAAAAAAAGGAAAAATAACAAGGACTTACAAGACTATAAATTTCTCATTAACTCATTTTCTCTAAACTGAAGGACTGATCCTGAAGTCTTATTTGCCAATAGTCTTGTGATATAGACTGCTTAATAGGGCACCCTGTAACATTGGCTGTTTACTGGAGCACCACGTTATAACTTCCAATCTGGTTTAACCAAATAACCCTACCTCTCCACTACAATGTCAGCCTCTTCTAAGCAAGACTAGATTCACCAAGTGCCCTCTATGGGCTAGGATCTCATGTATGACCTGAGCCTGTTTGAGCCACATATTCAACAGCAAGCCTGCAATGGTGGTTGTGTCCACCACAGACCACAGTAGAAACCAAGGCCCAGATTCACTAACTCTGCTGAGATAAGAAGTTCATAACTGCCAGATCTAAAGTCCATATGAATTACCGGAAGGGTGATTCACAAAAGGTTCATTTCGCTGTGATCCCCGTACAAACTCTGGCATTAGTTTGTATAATGCCCACAAGTGGCACTGGTATGTTTGTTTTCATTTTCCTCTCGGCCAATGACTGCAACTGACACATAATTGAGTAGGTGTAAACCAATCATGTCACAACAACACTAGACCATGTAGGGTGTCCCTTTGACATTTATAATAGAAAATAGATCATGGTACCAGCCACTAAGAGATGCAGGGTGAATTATTCTGAAGAAGAAATCCATGTACTACAGTACAGTACTCATAAGAGATGTGGCTAGTAGAGAAACATAATTTGAGGCAAAGTAGAGTCAACAATTTTGACAAAACAGGCAAAACAGATGTCTGGGAAGCTGTCACTGGTACCATTAAAGATGTGAGCCAAACTACCAGAGATAGACAGTGAAGAAGTTTTATGACCTTCGTTCACTTATGAAAACGTGTGCAGTACAGAATCAGGATATGGAAAAAAAAAAGTGAGATTATGAATGTTTTTCTCATGGCCTTCTTATATTAGCCTACTTACAGCCCAATACAGTATGGTGGTATTGAGACAGACCATTTTGTTGGTACGTATATTGCTTAAAAGTAACAAATGGTCCATCTCATATATACGTACAGTACTGATAAAACTTGGGATCAAATATCTCTTTTGTTGTAGTGCACTAATAAATACAGGGGGTCCATGAACAGAACAAAGAATTAAAATTTAAATAAATGCATATGACCTCTACATAAAGATGTATAATAAGAAAAGAAAGCAGCTGTGCAAGGTTCTTTCGACAGCTTTATTATTTGAAGGCCTAAACCATCAGCTTCAGCTACACCATCAAATTCAGCATCATAAGCAACTTCAACATCAACTTCAGGTTCAGTAACAGTTTCAGCAACAGCTTTATGGAAAGGTACAGCTTCAGCCAGAGTTGAACCTACAGCTTCAGCCAGAGTTGAACCTGATGACTTTGTCATCTGAGTAAAAACTCGCACAATATTCATTGGCTGTCCTTATGTTTTAGACTTTACAACCATTGGCGAGTAGAATTTTTGCTTTACATTCGTAAATGTTATTTAAAACATGTATGAACAGTAAATAAGTGTTGCTTTCATATTCATATGTAGATAAATGACGATATGTATTCATATATACACACTTACTTTTCATACATTGGTGTTCCCAACCGCCTCGCTTTTTTTCTTTACCATTAGTGGTTAGCTATTTCTCGTGTTCCATTTATTAACATTAAATAACATTACTTAAAACATACATACGGGTATTCATGTTTCTTAAATTAATCTTACTACAGCCACAACCAGGGTTTTATTTTCTTCAGTTTCTTATGTAGAACCATCACCACTCACGAAAACAATGCTGTCTTGTGTTTTAATATTCTATTTACCTGTATTATTAATGAATTGTATTGTTCATTTTGCATATACAGTACAGTATAAAGATTAATTCAATCAAATACATATTAGTAATAAACAATAACGAATTTTTGTACATATTCTTAAAAAAATAAATGGCGTGGTAGCCTTAAATGCGCACATACAGTATACTGTATATTGGCGTCCCCAATCCATCTCTTTTTTTTCTTTGCCATTAGTGGTTAGCTACTTCTATTGTTCCATTTATTAACATTAAATAACGTTACTTAAAACATATACAGTATATTAATTTTTTTACATTAATTTTACTACAGCTACAACCAGGGGCTTATTTTCTTCATTTTCTCGTGGAGAACTATCGTCCCGGACTCCAGGCTGTAAACATAAACGAAAACAATGGCGTCCCATCTCCTCTTATGTGACCATATTATTATTCATTTATATTGTATAAGGTGCATTCAGAAACATTATTTAAAGAAATATAGTTTGCAATTTTCATTAATTGTATTGTTTTGGGGGAAAGAAGGCAAAAAGCCACACAAAAGATATGAAAAGGTCACACTTGGGAATGCATCTCATTATTATTGCTTTATTTTAATGGTAATTAATAATTCGTGATATGATGATTCACCTTACACTGCAATATTGGAGGACACATTAACGTCGTTATGCGAGGCTTTACTGTATAGTGATTTAAGGGCGACTTAGGGATTTTTAGGAGTGTTTCTGACTTTATGCATTTTTTTGGCTTTACCTTGTATGTACTTTTTTGTGAGTTGGAACCAATTACCCAATATCCCATTGAAATAATAGATTCAGTTCACGAAATTTTTGGTTAATGAACGACTGTGGAACCAATTGTGTTCGTTAATCGAGGGACCACTGTACTGAGGACACACCTTGTCAGTGGAATTTACCCATCACGTGCTCTAATTACGTCACCTCACAGCTACGGAATTTTACAGGGAGTGCTCGTTATATAATACATATATATATTAGCCCCAATTTATATAATATTAATGTCCATGAGACAGGGGCTAATACATTAACAAGTGAAAATTTACCAATATACAGGGATGACTGAAACTATAATTTTGGTTATTATTAACGACTGACTCCCCGACGAGTTATTTGTTTTGGTATATTTTCTTCCTCTATATTCATCAGTGAGTATTAATATGATAGTCATTTCTAGTGCAAATGCTTCGTTTGGTAGATATTTAGGCGCTTAAAGTGCTCACTACTTTATCTTCTTGGTGGTAATGCGACAGTTTTAAGTTAAGGTTAGGTTGGGTTAGATAAAAAAAAATTGCACAAACTACGAGTGACCTCCATAAAAGGTTTTACGTTAAGGTTGGGTTGGGTTAAAAAAAAAAAGGCACAAACTACAACAGTGTCCTCTATAAAGCACAAGTGAAATTACAGCATTTTTATAATAGTTTTCTATGCTAAATGGCCAGTGGGTCAGTCGTCAATAATTTCCATAATTTTACCCAAATACAGTATTAACCTACCGTAGACTTTAGTGCATTATATACAAGGGGCCCTCTGAATGCGGGGGTCCTCTGAGAATGCTAGACCAGTGTCATCCCACTTGGATGATCATCTGCTTGATGCGATTTTATCAGTTTTAGTTACAGGATCAGGTAAATATTCGTCCATTAGTTGTCCACAGGTTTTGGTATGATAAGTTTTTTTTTTTAAATTCTTCAGTGTGTTTTACTCAAATATGACCTTCAATTCTTTTGCAATTTAGCGGCTTTTGCAAAAAATTTACATTTTAATTATTAACAAACTGTTAATTTGCAAAAAATTGGAGGTCAAATTTGAGTAAAACACCAAAAAATAAAAATAAATAAATAAAAAATTCTCATACCAAAGGAACCAACCAACCTACCTAACCTAACCTACAAGGAGGAGGAGGAGGAGGAGGTGAGGAGGAGGTAAGGAGGAGACAACTGACTCTTAAGTGAGGAGTATATCCTCAGGTAAACATGGTGGGGACCTGCAGACAGCCAATGGACGAATATTAACCCATAATCAGGTTAGGTTAGGTTAAATAGCATAAAACACGATCGTCCAAGTGGGAAGTAATCACAGTATTTTTATAGTAGTTCACACAACATTCCTACCCCAAATCTTTTATAAAAAAAATTTTAAATGAACAAACAATACTTTTAGATCTCATGGTGTTCTCCCGACCACAGTAAAGATTCTAATTCGGAATAAGGTAAGATATAACGGTGATTCCCTCATATGGTGAGTCTGGTTACGTAAAAACACCGTGAGTTAGGTTAGGTCAGGTCAGGTCGTCCAAAAAATGAGTGAATTTGTAGTAATACACCGGTCTTTCTCTCGCTGTTATTAATATGTATTTCGTAATGTTTAGATAATTCTAAGACATTTTTCTTATATGATATTTTCGCCGGAAATAAAGGATAACGGAGATATTAATTTTTCAATATCATTAAATTTCCTCAGTCACAAGTGTCACCATTTGTTGTTTATGTCTGGTGAAGAAGGTCTGACGCCCCTGAGCCAATGCTCTGCTACCTACGTCTTCGATTCTTAAGCATCTATAGTGCATGTGCGGGGTGTGCTGTGGGAGTTTATTATTGGCTATAGCGATAGGAGACTTATTATTGGCCAAGTTTTTTGTCTTAGCCAATGAACAATGCGTGGGCACGTCGGGAGCTGAGATTTGATTTTTCAGTACCAGATATGGCTGAATAGGTGGAAGGGCTGTGCCAACATTGTGATAAAGATTACTTTACGTCAATTGCCGAGTTTCATCAGAAAAATAGTGAGGTAATTTTTTTTTTGAAAACATAGTGTACCTGTATAACCAAACAACGTTCTTTGTCCAAGATGTGGGGGCATGAACAAAGGGGGTTCTAGGTTAGGATAAGTTAGGTTTTGTTGGCTGGTATTTTATTTATGTGATTTACTATAGCTTCAAACATAGGTTGGATGCTTATATGAGCAATAAGGGTTGGGTATAAACAGGACTGCCCAGTATGGGCCAATAGGCCCGCTGCAGTTTCCACCATTCTTATGTTCTTATGTTTTTAGGCCTACCGGGGGTCCAGGAGCGGAGCCCTGGCTAGGAGTTAGGTTAGATGACTCGTTTTCGTGTTCTCCCCTGCCCAAAAACCCCGATTTCCCAGGTCCTCCCCCATTAATGATAGGTGGTGGAGTGGGGGCAAAAAATATCAATTTTCGCCAAAAAATGAAGGTATGATTCGTTTAAAACACACCAAAATATACTGGAAAAACATATTGATCAACCCCTAGTCACGCATGTCCTAAAGTAAAAATTTATCGAAAAGATTTCAAACAATTCGGGCAATTTCTTCTGGTGGTCACCCTTTTCTACACCTTTACCAAACATAGTTTTGACTTTCTAACAGAGTTGTATGAACTACTATAAATTTACCGTAATCGCTACACAGGGTGTGAAAAATGGATACAATGCCCATACTCGGTTTTTATACTTTTTACTACTTTTGAACCTGGACACAGTGAAAGATACATCTTTGGCGCCGTCAGTCATATATTACTAATTGTGGTAAACGATAAATGACCAAGGACTGTATGTGATCATTTAGTAAGTTATAAACAGTGGAAAAATTGGTTGACATTAAAATCAGACTTTATCAGTCAAGTTTCAAAATTAATTATAACTAATTAAAACTTTATTATAAAGAATTAAAACTCTCACGTTAATTGTTTGATGAAACAGAGGAAAAGTAGTATAGCAGAGTACAATGGTAGACAGAGGCCCAGTGTAGTGGTCCAGTAGCAGACGCTCTTGTGCCGCACATGTGGTGGGGCAGGAGACAGTCGCCGCCCGCACTATAACCTGTAACTTATCCTTTTCCTCACCTTTCATACTAATTTGATTTGATTTCAATTCATGAACTAATATATATATATATATATATATATATATATATATATATATATATATATATATATATATATATATATATATATATATATGCTGATAACCACAAGGAAAGAAGCAAACACGAAGTTCCCAAGCGCTTTCGTGTAATTCACATCTTCAGGGGTGAGTACAGGCTAAAGAGGAGTACAAACCAAGGTGTATATATACAGAGGAGGGTGAGACCAGGTCCACAATGGTCAGGTATTAGATAATGACCCTACTAATCTTTAAATAGCACCACAACGGTCGGTAGTCAGGTCAGAGGGTAAGGTGACCCAACCTTCTCACCTGGTTACAAATCTTCTTAATTACTAAATTGTCCAGTTTGTACATGCCATATATATATATATATATATATATATATATATATATATATATATATATATATATATATATATTACATTTAACATGGTTATAGCTCCAATAACTCGTTTATTTTCTTTAAATCCTACTCTTAAGTGTGTCAAACGTTAGATGGCGACACTGTTTGGAAGCTCCAACTCTTGTTCAATATTTTCAGGACGCCTGAGCTGTAGGAGGCCACGTACACTAATTACTCAAGACGTCACAGGCTCTCACATAACACAGGCCTTCAGTTGGATGAGTCCTCTCTCCCTCAGTAACGAACAGTACACGATCGGGATAACAAGACGGAATGTCTCTGACAGTGGAACAAAGGCCTCTTCATGTACCTCCACTGGAGGAGGTAGCAGTTGTGTTACAGGATGCACTGTGCATGAATTTTGATGAAGCAGTTGTGTCGGTCGTTGAGTGTCCTGATCTAAGGAACAAGCCATACTGTTTGAAAGGCAGAGGCTTATGTGGATCCCCCAGACTAGGCGACGTAGGTGGTGTACCGAATTTGATACCTGAAGTGAAAATGGACAAAGTGTATGACATCAAGAAATTGGCAGTATCTGTAGACTTGCCAAATGCATTCATAGTGGGAGCAGGAGCTGGCCCACATAACTTTGTTGGAGTCAATAGTGAGCTGATGGCAAACGTTAAGATGGGTGAAAACCCATCAAATGGATCCCTCATTTCAAAGATAGATGCTGCTGGAAATTACAAACTGATGGATTTGCCAGATTCTGAAACTAGATGTGCTTTGATGTTGAACATGTTTGCGAGCGAAGGCCAAGCAGGCAAAGTTCTCAAGATATGGGCGAAGAAGCGTACTGGTGACACCAACTTTGTGACTTGCCTGCGACAAGCCCTGGAAAACCATTTCCGTGAGAAACCAGTGGGACTAGGAGGAACATTCCGTTTGGTAAAGGGTCACGCCAAATGTCACGTCATGCCGGACTTTCCCTCGGCACCCCTGACCTGTGATGAGGACGTCAACAAATGGTTATGTTTCTTCGATATGCCGGCGCCCATGGTGTTCCTGTCGACTTTAATCTCGAAAGATCCAGGGCTGGACCTTCGCGTTGAGCATTCTCACGGGTACGGTGACGACTGTGGTGGGCATTACCACTATGACACTACTCCAGACACAGTAGAGTACGAAGCCTTCTACAATGTGGCAGAGCTTATATACCGAGTGGACAGACCTAAAGTCACCCACGACTTTGGTAGAAACTAGATTTTGTTATTTTACTTTACAATTGTAAAATTGTAACTCCAGGAAATTTAGGTTATTTCCTTTCAAGGTTTTCTTTTCATCTTGTGCCCATCCCAGTTTCCTCAGTCAGCTGCTGCATTGATTTGGTCGGCGCTGATTTGCATAAAGTCTCTTTTTGTGCTGTTAGGATTTATTGTCTACAGTACATATTTATTGTATAAGCATATTGACTTCAAATTCAGATTATTAAGTGAAGGGAATGATAGATTCACAAATGCATTTGTGCAGTTGGTGGTAAGAGTGCAATTCTTGTTTTCAATTTTGTTTTATATTGTACTATACTGTAAGAGAAATTATTTACCAATTAGTAAAATGCCCTGAATGAAATTATAGCAAATTCGTTCGTGTCTTATTTTCCAGTTATGATATGTTTATTGTTACATTTTAGTACAGAATTAAGCTAATTTTATGGAGTCGTGATTACTTAATTGGTAACATGCAAAATGTCAGCTAACCAGTGCCAGGAATTATGTGTGATGATCATGCTGATCAGAGTACACTTCTCTGCTGGCCATGTATAGTCACGGGTAGACAGTATACATGTAGCCAATAGTAAACAGATTGGACAACTTTGTCGAATTGGTATTTCTAGCATTATTAAATACTTAAAGACAGTCACAGTCATGGGCTCGTGGGCCATGGGTTCGAATCCTGGCGGGTTGAGGTGTTGATTGTATGTAGAAGTCCGCGTGCTTTGTTGGGCTAATGAAATATATATGGATCCTCGTGTTTCGAAGCCGGATTTGGTAAAACGTTACTCTAACCACCTACGTGATACGGGTAGTCCCCATTAGAGGTTCACGGCGCCATAAGCGCGTTGAACAGGCTTTGTGTGAAATATAACAAAGTCTAGGATCGCATTTAGTATCCTGGTGGTCCAGTGGTTAGCGTTCCCTGGTCACAGTCATGGGCTCGTAGGCCGTGGGTTCGAATCCTGGCGGGTTGAGGTGTTGATTGTGTGTATATATATATATATATATATATATATATATATATATATATATATATGCAAATAAATCACTGTAGGTGCGCGTGATCTAGGTATATGCTGATAACCACAAGAAAAGAAGAAAACACGAAGTTCCCAAGCGTTTTCGTGTAATTCACATCTTCAGGGGTGAGTGCAAACTAAGGAGAAATACAAAACAAGGTGTATATCTACAGAGGAGGGTGAGACCAGGTCCACAATGGTCAGGTATTAGGTAATGACCCTACTAATCTTTAAAAAGCACCGCAACGGTCGGTAGTCAGGTCAGAGGGTAAGGTGACCCAACCTTCTCACCTGGTTACAAATCATCTTAATTACAAAATTGTCCAGGTCGGATACTTTGAAAGAGGTTTTTCTTAAGGGCTTAAGGGATCAAGGGTTGCAGAGTGGCTTACGTTGGTATTTGTGTGGCCGGCCTGGAATGTCTTATGAGGAATTGGTACAGGTAGCTGCAGAAGAGTCAAAGAAGACGACAAAGCAGACAATTAAGGAAAAGAACCCATCTAAGGGTGTGGTTACAGCTATAAACGAATGTTCGCCTATGGTTAAGGAAGTGAGAAAAACCCTAAACCCCCATGGAAGTGTACCTCAAGAGAGAGGGGTGGTGAAGATGCTTGCTGAATTACGAGTAGATATTCAGGCGGTGAAGACAGACCTAGTCCAATTTAAGGGGCCACCGGAAGTTAAACATTTTAACAAGGGAAGGCCACTTCCGTTCCAGGGAGAGTGCTATATATGTGGACAGTGGGGGCACAGGGCGGCCACCTGTTGGCACTGGAACCAAGGTCGAGGGAGAGGAGGTCCACCAAGGTGGGCCTCTCAGCAGCCAAAAAAATGGAGTCAAGACCACGGGAGTGTCGGAATTGCTAGAGAGGAGGGAAATGGCCAACCCTTGCTGTGGGAAGCCCACCCGTAGGGGTAGAACAAGTGGGCTGGTCACACAGAGAGTAGCGTAAGGACAGGCTGGTGGGGAAAACCCCTGTCACTGTAGTTAAGATAGGAGGAATCTTGGTTACATCTCATCTGGATTCTGGTAGTGAGGTGTCTCTTGTCTCAGAGACAGTTTATCGTAGATATTTTGAATCTAGGGGAGTTGGATTACATTCCCCGGAGGGTCTCGTGTTGAAAGCCGCTAATGGTGGGTCAATACCATACCTGGGCTACATGTTGGTGGATGTTGAGATTCTTGAATATAAAATAGAGCAGGTCGGGGTTCTAGTGAGGAAGGGAGAGCAGAGCTCTGCTAGTCAGGCCCCTGGGTTGATAGGGATGAATGTACTTAGACAATGTCGCGAAGCTCTAGTGAAGGATTTTGGTCCCCAATATGTTGACTGTAGTATTATAAAGGGAAACAGATTTTTTTCTAAGTGCTTCCAAGAGATTGAGAGCATCCATCGATGGCAGCAGAAAGACCACGTGGGGTTTGCCTCCTCTACTTGGTGGAAACCAACAAGAATCCCTGCAAACTGCCGCCAGGCAGTCAGTATTTACATCCGAAGCTTACGGAGATGTCCCAAACTTGAAGTCTTGATTGAGCCAATGCAGGCGGGGGAAGGGTGGCTCCCTCCCAACCTCCTCCTTATCCCTTCATATACTACCATTAGGTACGGTAAGGGGGTTGCCAATGTGGGTAATTCTTGCATGTGGCTAAAGCGAAACTGGCATGTTGGAGTGGCTCGTGGGGCCGATTTGTGTCCTCAACAAGAAACAGCTGAGGTGAGCTCAAACAGTGTTGAATGGGGGACAGAATGCCCAGCTGATGGGCAGATGCCAGAAGATCTAAGGCAAATAGGGCTGAAGATTGACCTAAAACAAATACCCAGTAGCACACAAGAGAGACTTTGGAGTGTGTTGCGGAAGTACCGCGATGTTTTTCTGGACAGCAAGGGAAAGTTAGGAAGCACTGGGATAATCAAGCATACCATCCCTCTCGTAGATGAGACTCCCATTAGGCAGCCTTTCAGACAGGTTCCCCCCACTCAAATCCAAATGGTTAGGGACCATATCAACCAGCTGTTAGAGCAGGGGGTCATACAGAAAAGCACTAGTCCATATGCAGCCCCAATTGTTCTGGTGAAGAAACGAGATATGTCACTGCGTTTGTGTGTCGACTATTGGAAACTGAACAAAGCCACTCATAAGGATGCTTTTCCACTCCCAAGAATTGATGAGTCACTTGATGCATTGGCAGGAGCAAAGTGGTTTTCAACATTCGATCTAGCCTCAGGATATTATCAGATAGAGATGGATGACAAGGACATCCAAAAGACTGCTTTCTGTACACCATTCGAGGTGTTTGAGCATAAACGCATGCCAATGGGATTATGTAATGCTCCCGGAACATTTCAGCGAGTCACGGAGAGCATCTTTGGCAGCGAGATATTTTCAAACTTGTTGGTGTACCTAGATGACCTCATGATATTCTCAAAGACACTTGATGAGCACATAGAAAGGCTGGAAATGGTGCTCTCTAGGCTAAAGGGACATAACTTGAAACTGAAACCATCCAAATGCAATCTGTTTCAGAGGAAGGTTGCCTATCTTGGATATGTAGTGTCACAGAAGGGAATTGAGACAGACCCTGGTAAGATTGAGGCAGTTAAGCAGTGGCAGGTTCCCACCACCATTAGGGAGCTACGTTCCTTCCTTGGGTTAGCCTCTTTTTACCGACGGTTTGTGCCTGGATTTTCAAAATTAGCTACCCCATTAACTGCCATAACTTCAGGTGCCACCGCCCCAAACCAGTCCATCTGCTCGAGGTGGGCCCAGGTGCATGATGATGCATTCAACCAACTAAATGGCAAGTTAGTCATGGCACCCATTTTGATTTGTGCTGATTTTAGCAAGCCATTTTTCCTAGAGATCGATGCCTGTTTTCAGGGGCTAGGAGCTGTCTTGTCACAAGAGGTAGAAGGCAGAAAATACCCTATTGCCTATGCCAGTAGGGGCTTGAAGGGGTCGGAGAGAAATATGAAGAATTACAGTAGCATGAAGTTAGAGCTGCTAGCTTTGAAGTGGGCCATCACGGAGAAATTCAAAGACTATCTGGCAGGCAGCAAGTTTACTGTACTCACTGACAACAATCCTTTGACTTACTTGGACAAGGCAAAGCTTGGGGCAGTAGAACAGAGATGGGTGGCTGATTTAGCCCGGTTTGATTATCATCTGGAATATCGGGCAGGGAAAGCCAATGGGAATGCAGATGGATTATCCAGAAAGAGCCAAGAGCCAGAACCTGAGGCAGATGACTCCTCCGAGAGGGTTCAAGCTATGGCCATAGATGCTTTCGGGGAGGAGAGTTCCCTTAGTGGTGAGGAGAATGAGACCCCATGCCCAGCTGAGGAAGGAGCAGATAGCCCTCAGGTGACTGGACAGTTAATGTGGCTTCCCAGCATATCTCAGGAAGGTTTGGAGCAATTGCAGGAGCAGGGCAGTAACATTTCATCATGCCGAAAGGGCCTAGAAAGGCACCTAGGAAAAAGTGAATTACAGAAGCTGAGAAAGGGCCAGGATTTTAACAGCCTATGGAAACAGAGAGGGAGATTGCTCATTTGTAACAGATTGCTGTTTAGGAAATGAGAAAGGCCAGGCCAGAAGGAGCTAAAACAACTACACTGTAGTTTTGCCTACTACCTTGAAGAGGGAGGATTCCAGCAACGCCGAGCAGATGGGGGAGAGAGAGGGTGGGAGCGAGCGAGGGGGTGTGGGGGGAGGGGAGGTAGTACGTTTGACAGTTGGCACAGGCCCAGGTCTAACGCGTGTATATTTATCAGTTCTTAGGTGACTAAGCTTCTCTCTTATAAAAAGCCAGTGAAATGACCTGGGTGAATATAATTAACATAGCTGGGATTCTTGTAACATACTGATTAATTTGAATATAAACATGCTATAATTTGCACTAGACAAAACAATTTTAGTACCGTAATCAAATTAGTACATGTGCACTCCAGCTTTTCACTAACGTCATTTATTTCTATTACGTTTCTTTTAGTATGGTGTGTGCATGTAAATGGATGAAAATAAATGAAGAAATCTATGTAAATCTACCTAAAAATACAATTGAAAAACTTTTTTATAAAATGTACTACAGTACTGTACACTAATGTACAACAATTTTTATCTCTTGAGCAAAATATATGACGTTTATATTCAAATTATTGGCTGTCTTGCAAGGATTCCAGCAATGCAAATTATTATCTCCTAACTTTAATCTGAGATATTATTTAAGATAAAAACTGTAAGCCTAAAAGCCTGGCTGGGGGGGGGGGGAGGACTGACGGCTCCGCCACCCAGCGAGGGGTTGGGGGGGGGGGTTGAGGTGATAAGATTGAGGTGAAGGTCTCTGTGTGTTTATTTAATAGTCCTACTAAGCTTCTCTCATTTTAAAATGCCAGTGAGGTGAGGTGACAGAATGTCTGGCATTTGTTTGTTTATTTATTTGAGATAAGATTTGACAATTGGTGCTGAAGGCCTGCCTGCGTGTTTATTTATCATTACTTAAGAGTGACTAAGCTCTTCTCATAATTTTCCACCCAAACAACCTGGGTGAATATAACTTACATTGGAGGGATCCTTGTAAGATAGTAATTTATTTGAATGTTTTTTTTTTCAATTTAAATTTTAATTGTTTATTCCTTGATAGAGGAAGCGGGATCCTAGTGCTGTCACTTGGTACCCCTGTACCATAACACCAGAAGCAACTGGTCAGTGTCATAAGTATATACAGTACAGTACAGTCATCCCTTGGTTATTGTGCCTAATTGGGACCCCGCCGATAACGAAAGTACAGAACCTATGGGATTTATTCTAATTGGTTCAGGCACCCAAGACCCAACCCCAAGTTTCCCATTTTACGACCATCTAGACCCAATAAAAATATACAGTTGGTCCTCGTATTACGCGGTTAATGTAACCCGGAGGGTCCCGCGGAATGTGAGGAACGCGTAAAGTGAACAACATAACATATGGGATTAATTGAAATGGAGTCCAGGCCGATCCCCAAACTCCACTTTTTGACGACACACAACTATGTTGTAGTAAAAATTTTATCTTAACTTTATGATGGTATGAAAAAACAAGTAATATAGAAGAGGTTAGGTTAGGAAAGATAAAGGTTAACATAGGAAAAATGAAGGTTACCTTAGAGAAACTAAAAGTTAGGTGGAACACTTACGGTAGTAGAAGAGATGGGTCGGCATACGGGGATGGAGGCTGGTTCCGAGGCAGAGGGCAGATTACTGGCCCTCAGGTGAATCACCATTACTTGGTGAATCATCATCACTGTCACTTACAGTTGTCAGGGCTTCCCTGACAAATCCCTCAAAGTCAACTTCACTGCCACTATCACTGGCTTGGGCTGGCTGTGGTGGGTTGCGGGTGAAGAAATCTGGTATGCTTTGCTGACGGCTGGCGTTGATGTTGTCGTGATACACCTTGATGTACGGCTCCATAGCCTGCACCAGCCGGTTATGGAAGACTTCATAGCGGTCATCGTCATTGTCGCGGGAAAGGAAGGACTTCATCTTCTCTGCACACTCCATGGCACCCTTAATATCACTATGACTTAAATTGTGTTCTTCGGAGACTGCCGCACCTTCTTCCTCCTCTTCACTGGCGTGTTCTTCTTCCAACATCTCGTCGGCAGTCACTTCAGGATTTCTGATCACCTCCAAGATGTCGTCGTTGGTTGTCTCGGAGAAGCCTGGAACTGTAACAGTCTGCGCAGCTTCTCTGGCAAGGTCCACTGCTACTGCAACAGTCTGAACCTCACCAGTCACAGATTGACTCCTCCTCTCACCTGGTATTCCATGCAACACATGTCTCCATGCGTGACGAATTGTAGCAATAGACAGCTGATCCCATGACTCCACCAAGATGTCCACAGCTTTCTTGATGTTAAATACTCTCCAGAATTGTTTGAAGAGTATTTTTTGCTGTTCTAACCGTTGTTCCTCATCTTCGTCGCTCTTGCTATCGGTGGTGGTGTCACTCAGGTCACGCAACTCTTCCCTGGTGTTGGTGTAGTCGTTCAGGAGCTGGAATTTTGTTCTTGAGAATGCAGCTTTCACATTGCAAATCAACTCCTGGTCCATGGGCTGGATTAAAGACGTAGTGTTGGGAGGAAGGAAGACCACTTTTACGTTGGGGTGACGATCTAACAGTAGGGGCGAGTGTCCTGGTGCGTTGTCCAGCAGCAACAAAATATTAAATGGGACATTCTGTTGCTCACAGAATTTCTTTACATCGGGAACAAAACAGTCATCAAACCAGGAGAGGGACAGTGTAGAGAACATCCATGCCTTACGTGCTGTCAGCCAGTGGACATTTAGCTTGGTCATGTCCATGCTCTTGTAGGCGTGCGGCTTGCGGGCTGTGTGGATCACCGATAACTTGAGCTTACAGGTACCGGAGGCATTGGTGGTAAACAGGACGGTGATGCGTTCCTTCTGCATTTTCCGGCCCCGAATCCTGCTGGCATTCTTCACAATGTAGGACTTGGAAGGTAGTTTTCTCCAGAAAAGACCAGATTCGTCCATGTTAAACACCTGGTCGTCGGTGTACTGTCCTTCCTCCATAATCTCATGTAAAAACGGAGGAAATTCCTGAGCCGCAGCACGATCAGCACTCGCTTCTTCACCACCAATGTTTATATTGGTGATGTTGTTCCGGGTCTTAAACCTCTGTAACCACCCAGAGGAAGCATTAAAGGGTTTGGGCTCTGTAATTCCCATCTTTCGTGCCACTACGATGTACAGTTCACGTGCGTAATCCTTCACAGAGCGCGTGTCGACCGCCATGTTCCGTCGCGCCTAACGCACCAAGTACCTCACAAGTAATTTTTCTGTCTTGAGAAGCACCTGGTTGTGAAAATACTTGATCATAGAAGCACCTGTAGACTTTGTGATCTTCATGTGCTCCTTTATCTTGGCTGAATCCTTCTTTATAGTCCGGATCGTAGATTCGTTCACGCCATGCTGGCGCGCCAAATCAACCTGCCTTGTTCCTTTCTCCAACTCTTGGATGATGGTATACTTCACCTCGTAGCTTAAGGAACGTCGTGTCTTCTTTGGTTTAGTGCCGCTGGGTCCAGGCAAGGAAATGTTTTTCTCTGGGAGTGGTGGTCAGGCGGAAGCCATTTTACGGAACAATGGATGCGCGTTTACACGGAGTGGCCTTGAGGGATGAAACTGCCGCGGCTAGGTCAAGCGTCGTCTCTCCTCCCTCCCTCCCTCCCCCGGGTGGACACGTCATAATACTTTAAGCCAATTACAGCTAGCGGCAGAGGGGGGGTAGGGATGCATGGCCAATCACAGGTCTGATACGTCATATGACGTCAGTGATAACGCAACAAAGACACACACTGCGCAACCTTACCGCGCCGCTTGCCCAAGCGGAGGAGGGAGGAGGAGGGAGAGGCAGGCAGGCGGGCGGGTGACGCGTGGGGCAAATCTAAAAATAGCGTCGCGCCGGACACTCTCCGCGCAATGGCGGAAACGACCGCGGAATGTAAGGATGTTAGGTTCTGGCAAGGCACCGCGTTAACGGTGAAACGCGGATTGTGGGACCGCGTAATAAGAGGACCAACTGTATATATATAATGTTATGGTAAATATCATAAACACACATAGGCATGGTTAGATTTATTACAAAGTGATAAAAAGGGTACGCTTAATACTGTAGTCCACAAAACATGTAGCTATGCTTTTTTTATTTGGTCCCCCGTTATACGAGTCCGTTTTCTCTCACATCAGGACACCTGAGTCCTCCGTTTTCTCTCTTAATCTTAGAGTGCACCAGAAACTTTACTATTTTTAGTAATGACACAGAATTTGAAATTGCAACTGTGGTTGCAATTGTTGAGGCAACTAGATATGTCTGATTACAGCAAATGTGTTATTGTCAATTTGTAGGTGAAAGATTTTATCCTCAAAGATGTAGATTAACATATCACCTGTAGGCAAATGCTTAAAAAAGCCTAAGTAAGGAAGCATATTGCTTTAACACATAATATCTGACCAGTATGGGGAGGATCATCATGTCTCCGTAAGGGAGTCGTGGAGTGGTGGTCCAGCAGGAGTCACTTTTTTTTTCTTTTTCTTTTTTTTTTTTTTTTGGGTGGTGGGGTCCACGGACGTATATGCGATCGAACGTTAACCAGCGCATGACTGTAAATAATGAGGAATGGATACAGTGTGACTGAGCACTTCCCTTTAATGTAGTCAGCTGAATGCACACAGGGCCCCCATAATTTTCTAATTACTATACATGGAGACTACATTAACTGGAAACGTTTCGGCATAGAAAATGCGCGCGTCATTAAAAAAAAAAAAAAAAAAAAAAATTGGTCACAACTGCGGCGGTCGTATGTCCCGACGGTTGTAAGGTCAGAGCAGGTCATAAGTACCGATGGACGTAAGTCCAAGCAGTCGTAAGTTGGGGACTACCTGTATAATTATTCACAACAAATCTTTTTCAGTTGCATAATTTTGTATACAGGGCAAAAAGTCTTGAATTCTTAGAGAGTAACAAAGGAATTAAATAAAATATACATTCTTAAGATTCAGATGCATTCACTATTCATTGTCACAAAACAAAACAGTGCAACACTTAACAAATATGAACAATATATCATGTCATAATACACTGTGGGGTGAAATTCTTATAAAAATATATACTGTATTGACTACATGTGGATATAAATCTATAAAAAGTGCTACAATATGTAATTCTTTTATAATTCTAAACAAACTTGCAGGTGATGTATATGTTCATGACAGAAAGGACTCTGAGTTCATTCCAAGCAGCTAACAAGCCGATCAGTGTTGAAGAGGATAAAAGTAATGGGGGGTCTATTAATATATTAAAATTTCAGTTGGTTTTTACTTTCCAAAACAACAATTTCCTTGACCAGTACATACATCTCGATATTATTGTAAAAAGTAAATGCAGGCGAGAAAAAAAAAAGGCACTCTATTGGATGAAACCTTCCATGACAGACTACGTAATGTTAAACAAATAAGTAATAAATTTGGTGAGTGGGAGGGAAACACAAGCAATAGCTCTTTCCTGTGTTTCCCTCCCATCCATCAAATTGACTTGTTGTCATGGATTGATCATATAATTAAATTATTCAACATCTTGAACTAATAATATATAAATAGGTCACAACATTCCACAATCATTCCAGTTCAGGTCCACCACCAATTTTCCGGCACCCTTGGTTCCAAAGCCTTGCCGGATTATCCATTTTGCCGAACCAACCAAGGTCAGGTAATAATAATTCAACAATGCACCTCTGACCCACTAATTATACACCTGTCTCTCTAAAGCACCATGGGCTGCTAGAAACTTAAATTAAACAAATATTAAATGTAAATTAAATGTGAAAAAGCCATAATTTTGAGCAACATTACTGTACACACTTTCTGCTCAAATGCACTGTACTACACTAAACTAAAATTTTTATCTCTTATGCAAACTATGTGATGTTTATACTCAAATTAATCACTATCTTACAAGGATTCCAGCAAAGCAATTTATATTCTGCTATGTCTAGTAAGCTACATTTTATAAGATAAAAACTTTAAACCTAAAACTACCTTCACCCTGGCTGGGAGGGAGGGAGGGAAGTTAAGTGCCCTTTCATAATTTTGTCCGGACTAAAGGAGGTGCCGGACCATCAGTTGCCGGAAAATCGGTGGTGTACCTATATACGAGTACCTTGGCAACTATAGTACATTTAAAGTTCCAGATTATTTCCTTTCTACATGAAAATATGCAAATGAAAGAATCAGTCATATTTTTTATTAATGCTTCATTGATGTCATGTGAAATTTATGATTTTGACATGGTGGACAAAGTATTCTCAAATAGCTTAAACATATTAATGTACAACAACTTTGTATGACAACTTACATTTTGATAATCTGACATTCCATTCTGTACATTTCAGTTAAAACAGGATATTGATTTAAATCTGAGAAAAAAAAAAGCTGCTGACATGAAATACCTGCACATTGTGAGGACTATTGTATGGGTCAGAAACATGGACACTTTCATTAGACACAAGGAGGAGGCAATAGAATAGTGGCTTCCAAACTGAAGTACCAAGGCTATGTGTATCACTGACCAAACTAAAATTGCACTTATTGCACTCTTATTCTAAAGATGTGACTAGTTGTACCCAACTACTTGTGTTTGCACAGTGACTTCCAGGATAAATTCCTTTTCTGACATGTGCTACAGGCCAAATAAAATTTCAAAAGGGGCATCCTCATAGTGAAAGGGTTAACAAAGGGAGAGGAAAATTTCAAGTCTCAACTCTTCAAGGACAAGGAAATGTCATGGAACAATGTGTGTGCATGCACACTGACTGCAGTTGACACTTGTTCAGGATTTGAAGGCTGATTGAAGGAGGCAGACCCTAATATAATAAACCAATAAACCTTTACTGTATGACCTATTAATATATTATGGTACCCAAGACCTTTCCACATGAGCCTCAGTGTGGTCCTTGATGATGTTGTCACTATGATAAATGTCAACATGTCAAGTACTTTGAATATATGCCTTTTGTGCCAAGATCATGATCCTCCTCCTTCAAACTAAGGTCCATTGGCTTTCACAGGCAAATGTAGTACAGTACTGTCTAGAGTTGAGTAATTAACCCCTTCACTATGGGATGCCACTTTTAATGTTTCACTTTGCTAACACTAGATGATTTTACTCAGCTCAGAAGGGAACACAAGAGGTTAAAAGAGAAAATGACTGAATTCTTTGCCCAGTGTAGCAGTCTTAGAGCTCCCCTTACTGATAATATATACTGTGTATGCAAATATGATGGGATCTCTCAGGCTGTGCATACATGTCTAGGAATTCCCCTAGCAATTGATAGTACACATAGCCCTTAGCCAGAACAACAGCAGAAAATGCTGTCTTCAAAGTTAGGTTGGGTTGAGTGTAGTTTGATTTGGTTTAGTTGGACGAGGATAGGTATGTAAAGTTAAGTTAGGTTTGAACCAAAAATATGATTTACACAATAATATTTACAGTATTAAATATATATTATGAGACTGATCCCAATATATGTTACCACAGCACTAGTGAAGCTAGGAATGATGAGAGCCAACAAACTACTACACTGGGACAGCAAGACAGTCTCAGTTTTTCATGAGAAAATCTCTGACAAGGAGTGGCATCTGAGGGTAATATTCCCCAATGACATCTTTTCCCATTACAAAACACTAAATAAATCACTGCAAGGTCAATCCACGATGTTGACTGATGTTAATAATGATCATGAAGTCGAGCTGTGGGAAGATGTTAAATTAGGAAAATTTTACTTTAAAAATTATGACAGCAGTGTTTGAGGATGGAGGAGCTGGATTTAGTGACATCAGCTTATTAGAGACAATCTGTCTACTCTACAGTATGAGTTCCAGTTATACAGCACTTGCCAGATCAAAGCAAAGTGGGTGCAAATAGTATTGGTAACCCATTCACCCATGCAAGAGGAATTTACTGAGTTTTTAAAGACTCAATGACTTTCAAATGCTTTTAAAATCCTTCCTTTGACCACATACTGTTCCTAAATGAGCCAGTCTTACTCTGCTGTTGCCAATTTGGCCACAGAAAAGCCCTCTTGAACTTTCCTACAATGATTTATGGGGGAAAATGGGATGCATTCCAGGCAACAATTTTCTGCTCCCTTGCCCAATAATTTTAATAACAAATGAACCCAAACTACTACATTATGCTAAGGGCTTTGAGCTTCCAATCAATGTAATGTTTACATTTTTATTTAAATATAAATCAATATCTAAACTAAAAACTTCCACATCTTGGATAAAGCCAAAAAAGCTTAGTGTGAGTGCAGCAGAGCCTTTTTTTTTTTTTTACTGTGTCTTGTGTTAGCATGGCTCTCTCATGCACTCAAAGCACTTCAGTAAAATTTTCCCAGGTTTGTACTGTGATACCACAATAAGTCTCCATTTTTATTTAATCTGTTCTGTAAAATAATGTGTGAGAAGTACAGTAATGTAACAAAAGCTTTTCCTAGTGGAGTAAAACCATCACTTCAACACACACACTATATCAGTGAAAGAGACAAACAGGAGACTGGGATGAACCTGGCATGACCAATAATGATGCGCAGGGGCCCATCCCCACCAATGTGACTTAGGAATAAAGAAAACATAATATATAACTATAAAATAAGAAAAATGAAAAGTAGTAAGTGAACTGTTTGTGGGAGGCGGACTGAGAGTCCTCTCCCCCAAACTGAATGCACCCATCCGACCTCATAAATACAACATTATGCAATTTCACCATAATCCTCAGATTATTTAAGTTAATTTGGTGCAGTCACAGCCAGCTAGTCACTTGTCTGTCTCAATGTTGGTGTAATGGCATAAATCACAAATTATGAGATGGGAAGGAGCTCATTATGTAATTTATAACTACTTTTTGTACAATATCTATGGACTGTATTTTTTATGTATTACAGCATGCCCTTACAATTCACGGATGACACCCTGGATGTACTCAAGAATGTCTGCGGGTAGTTTTAAAGTTGATGGCATTTTTGCCGCCAGAAGGGAACCCGCGAGTTTTATGGCTTCCCGCAAGGTGTCTCTCTTGTCCCAGGTGGATGGGCCATGCGCGCTCACTCTGCCCCAATCCGGGTTAAATATATATATATATATATATATATATATATATATATATATATATATATATATATATATATATATAGTTAAAATTATAATATTATTAAATCAAATCGGGGATAGTGTGTGTGTGTGTGTGTGTGTGTGTGTGTTTGTGTTATGAGCCTCATACAGTGGGGTATGCTATAACGAATCTAATTGGTTCTAGAACCTTGTTCGTTATAGCATTTGTTCGTTATAGGATTAATCCGTTCCAGGCCCCCAAATACAACCACTTAACACTGAAAAATAAAAAATAAAATGTAAAAATTGTAAAAAAGTGCATAAATATGCATCTAGACCCCTGAAATAAAGAATATCATTAATACTTGTAATAAAAAACAATAAATTAGTAAAAAAAAAAAAAAAAAAAATAATAATAATAATAATGTTTGTTGTAGGAGTTTCGTTCGTTATAGCATTCTCAATTTTATAGGTAAAACCATTTGTTATAGGAATATTCGTAGTAGAATCCATTCGTTATAGCATACCCCACTGTACACCTTCCCATCACATCATTGCCAAACATTTCCTCAACCTCTCTTCCCACATCATTCACCAATCAACTGAAAAATTTATGCATTTGGCCTTTTACTAGGTACTGTACAGTATTGAATTCCCATTGTGAAATAAAACTAAAAACAAGAAGAGTTGTGAAATCTATCTGCTGACTGCATGAAGACTTAAACAGGTGTTCTTGTGTTCACTCATGGTTAGTGCTATAGCAGGAAATACAGTCAGTCCTCAACTTATGACTGGGTTAGGGACCGACGACCAAGTCGTAAGTTAAATTGGTCGTAAGTCGAAAATGCGAAAATAATACATAGAAAATCTAAAATGGGTGTCTCTTTTTTTTTTACCCTTGCCAGCCATTTTAAAGGGAATTACAAATGAAAAAAAATTTTGTCAGTATACAGCGTGATCACTAACGTTGAGACTCGAAAATGCGTAATTTAAAAATATTTTATATGACTGAGGCGGTCATATGTCCGGGTGGTCGTAAGTCGAGTAGGTCGTATGGCGAGAGTACCTTATAAAATGTGGGTTCTACTATGCAAGTACTGTAATTTGTATAATTATTTTCTAATCAAATGCATATACAGGGTATATGAATAAAGATTTTAATATTATTTCCCCAACTGACCAGCAAGGAATGTAGCTTCTTCTTTCTTATAATTTACACTGATAAATTATATGCAGAAGTAATTATACACATGTTATACACAAATATATCTTTGAATATACCATAATCTGAATTCTACTGTAAATACAGTACAAGTGAAATACAAATGTAAAAAGGATTACAGTTATACAGTACTTATTTTTTTAAACTGGAACTCATGTTAGTCCTTATATTTGTGGGAATTTTCATTCATATCATTATATTACTGGTCACACGCATGCACATGTTCTGTTACACTGTATTTACCTATATATCTTTTAAACAGTATGTCAAGAACCAGACATAATTCAGCAGGACTAAGCCCACCATTCATTTTGAAATAAAAAAGTAGTATATACAGTACTATATATACAGCTAGCATATAGTATTAAGGTAGGATTCTCGGTAAAGGATATGCAGATAGTGTCTGTATTACTGCATCTATGAACATAACCCTCCTCCCTATGTAGTGAAGCACCATAATTTGTTTTTATAACATAACTTGAAACATACCAATGGATAAGTTTAATTAAAAACATCAGTTAAAAACAGCAGTTAAGCATGGGTGTGTGGATAATACAGCATGTGAAACAAAGCCTGGGAATGACCATTCAAATGCCTGAACGATTGTATAACCAAATACTTTAATTCCTTTCACTGGATTCGTATTGAGAGTAATTAGAATCTATTAAGTAACATTCACAAATTTACTGTAGGTACATTTTTAGTGATAACCATCAACAAAATCCATTTTTTTTTTGGTTGTCTATGTACTTAGTTAGTTTTTTCCTTCAATTAAGTATTTATGGCAGTTGCCTCAGTTAAATATTGAGATTAAGTTAATATTCATATTTCTGTTTATTACTAATACAGTAAAGCGAATATTATTTCTTTGCACCAATTACGATATTCTTTTTCTTTTTCTTCTTCCCAGTCCCTGTAACAATCTTCAACTGTTTCTCTGGTTCACAGGGTGTTTTGGGAGGGGTTGTCCATACTGGCCTAAATCGGAGTTGTGAAGCATCTCTCCGCATATATGGCTGCTCAGTCAGAGCATCCCTCTGTAGGTTATCAGTGTTTCTACTGTTACCAGCATCCACTGTTGTAATTTCACCTTGGCTTATATCAGATTTATCACTAGACTTATTGATACCATTATTAGTGTTTATGGGCCACTTGGAGTTCAAGTGATCTAATTCTTCAGCTGTCTCATTATTTTCTGGGCTTAATTTTACTTCTATTTCTACTTTGGTTTTCTGGCCTACCTTAGTGTTTGCTTCCTCTCCAGGTCTTCTCCAAGGACTATCAATATTTCTTGCCTCTGGTAATTTGTATTGAGGTTCAAAGGTATTACATGGTTTGCGAACAACCCAGAGAGTGGAAGTTTCTTCCTCATTTTCTCTTGCATTAGTGGTTTTTGTGGGTCCTCGCTGTAACACTGAGTCTAACACAGCAAGATAAGATATTTCTTGGCCCTCTAATGAAGTTCCTGCTCTAGGCCCATGAGCACTCATCCACTGCATGTTGTTTGGAGCAAATACATGATTTTCATGCAGAAAGTCCTGAAACAAAGGGAGCTCCTCAGTATAAAAATACTAAATTCATGTGTATATATATAAAAAGAAAAGAAAAAAAAGAGGATACCCCCTTAGTAATGTCCTCACATCTAATAATATTCCTCCTTTTATTTTTTTCAGTTAAATCAAACTCCTGTAGGGGATCTTCACTATATGTTGGGATGCATTCCAGAGAAAAGGATTGAGTTAGCAAGTGTGCTTTCTAAATTTAAATGAGACCAATAAGGAAAAAACTGTAGCAAGACAATGAATGGATCAAGTTCATGCACCCAGTGTTTTGTCACCAGTTAAAGGTGACAAAATGTACTGTATATAATAAATAATGACTGTAATAATCAATGTAAGAAATAACTAATGTAAATAATAATTTATATACAGTAGAACCTCAATAAATTGGACTAATTGGGGCAGATCCTAGTCCAAAAAATGGGAGTCCGAAAAAAGCGAATCAATGTGGGTCTAGACATAACCTTTACTTATTCTTTTTTGACGGGGATTAGCACACCCTGACACAGGTCACTGACCGACATTAGGGCCTGGGGGGTGAAAATGTAATAATTATTCATAATAAATAAAATTTACAATAAAAAGTAAAATAAAATAATAATGATAACAATAATAATAACAACACTGTAATAATAATAATAATAATAAAGAACTATAAAGAAAAAAAATAGTGAGAAACAATATATGTATGTTGTGTTGTCAAGTAAGAGAAACAATTGAGACCCTGCAATTGTGTGTAATTGAGGCAGAAAGTCAGATCAGCAACCTGGGACTTGGTCACAATTTTCGTGATACCATATGGCAGCAGGGTCTACCATTAAACAACACATTATGTTTCCAATATCTTCCCAGGCGGTTGTATCTCCCTGTTTGATAGCTGCCTACTACCTACTACCTACCTTATCTAGACTGTTTCTGGAAAATCAGACATAAGTCTGGCTGTTGATAACTGTTTTCAGTGATATGACTGCTTTATACTGTAAAGCATTTACCCATAGTATAAATAGTAGAAGTGCTTCTCCATGTTTAGTGGGTAGGCATGTACCACCAACAGAGGCTGCCCAATCATACTTGCCCATGGAGAGTGAAAAATCCTTGTGGCGAGTCAGATTAAAAACTCACATTTCTGTCAGGCGAGTGATAATTTTGTGTGATGCAAAAGTGAAGGAGACCCCGTAAGTAGATGCTATGATTTTGAAAGGTAAAATATTGAACAGCTCTTCAATCTGCATGAGAATGCATAAATAATGATTAATGCCCGTCAGCTGACTCATTGAGGCACTACCAACACAGGAAAAGATAGTGAGTGGACGTGTAGTAATTATTTTTGTACACTAGCAATGAATAAATTCAGGTTATTATAAAAAACTGTCAACCCAGGCTTTAAGTTCAACACACATTCAACCACAGAAAAATGGTAAGATTTTAAGTAAAATAATTTAAACAAAGGTTATGGTAATCCTCCTGGGAAGAGAGCAGAAGAGGGCACATTGCATCATCCATGTCACACACACACACAACCTGCCACACTCCATCACCACCAGATTTATCCATTTTATGGACCACTGTTTTTGCAATTAAGAATTTTAAAAGATATCCCCACACATTTAGAAAACAATTATGGGCAAGTGAAAATTTCTTTGGGCTAACTGAAAATATTTCGATTCAGCAGGCCTGCCAACATGTGCACAAGGTGTTCTTCAAATTTTTGTTTGTGCTATATGTTTACTGGAGAAAACAACCATCTGCGGACACCTATATTTGGGAGGTCATGATTCAAACCCTCACTCCTCGTAAAACAAGCTCTATAAAGTGTGAGTCTCCATTACGGTATTTTAAAATAAAAATAACAAAGTACAGTATACAGTTTAGTAAATAACTTCATCCTGATACCTTGTATTTATTTTACTTCTCACCATAATAAATGGCTTCTCTCATAATGAATTCTTTTGTTAGGTTACTGTGATGTGGGAGGGAGGAGAGAGAGAAGATAAAGTGAGACGTCACCTTCGATACAACGTATCCTTTTATTCTCAAGTCAAAATACAAATTATATATTATATTTTATCTGTTATTGAAGACTTTATATTATTCATAATGAATCGTATGTCATAAGAGGCTGATCATAGTAGAATATAATAATAATAAATGAAAAATAGGTAGAAAGCTGACCTTGATGTCAGTCGGCAGGAGAGGAAGAGTTATGAGGGAAGAGATTACCTTCTGATACAGCTTGTACTTTTATTTTCAAGTCAAATTACAATTACAGAAAGTCCCTGTTGAATGAAAATTTAGGTTCCACTAAAACACTTTTGTTAGGTGGATTACGTTCATCAAAACCAATTTTCCCATATAAATTAATGTAAAAAGGGGGTTGTGTTCCTGTACTAAGCTCTGTGATAGAATAATATACTGCATAGGCAAACCCCATTATTCATAGCTTCGGTATTCGTAACACCGTTTATCCACAATCAATTTATTGTTACTCATTTCCACTATTCGCAATGGTTGCCCCGATTATTCGCAAATTCTTACGAGCAAAAATTTTGATCCGCACCTCCACCGTAGATTAGGACAGCGTGTGTACGTATTCCTCCGCCATACGCTCCCGCTCGCCTCAGTCTGAGACGTGCTGGCGTGTGTTTTGTGTGATCTCGCAATGCCTAAGCAACCATCTAATAAAACTCCCAGTAATGTTGCCAAGAGATCACGTGTGGCAGTTACGTTGGACGTGAAATTGGATATCGTAAAAAGACATGAACAAGGAGAAGGAACGTCAGTGATTGGGCGTGTGCACGGCTTGGCTCCTTCTACGGTGCACAAGATCAAGGAGATGGCTGGGTCTGCAACACCACTGATGGCTACGAAGGTGACGAGGTTCCTTGATGCTGAGATGGAGAGTATGGAGCGGATGTTGAGCACATGGGTTGACGACCAGACCCAGTGCCTTAAACCACCTTTATCGCAACGCATGATTCAACAGAAGGTAAGACCGCTGTGAAAAGATATAACTAAAGATAAACCCAATGTACCCGAGTTCAGTGCCAGCCGTGGATGGTTTGATAGATTTAGGAAACATATATCAATCCACAACCTAAAAATACGAGGAGAATCAGCTAGAGCCGACCATGAAGCAGCAGAGAAGTTCCCACCGTTTCTCGCAACCATAATTAAGGAGGGTGGGTACAGTCCTAAGCAAGTCATCAACTTGGACGAGACCGGACTCTTCTGGAAGAAAATGCCTTCAAGGAGGAAAAGACCTCACTGGGATTCAAAGTTGCCAAGGACCGCCTCACTGTATTGATTGGTGGAAATGCTGAGGGTGACCTGAAGTTAAAGCCTCTCCTTGTGTACTGGTCTGTACTGTAAAATAAATTTCAAAATGACCAATAATTTGCTTGGAAACACAGAAAAATGCATTTAGTTGAAGAGAGTCTCAAGCAAGATGTTACCACCACTGAAAACAGAGAGACTAACGCCTGTTTGGTGTGTTAACAGGCTGGGTGGCACGCCAGAAACTAGTTTCTTTACCTTCAATTATGTTCAATAATTGTTAAAATGGCTAAAAAAGTTAATATTAAACTTTTAAAATTATTGAATAGTATAAACTTCTTGATATTTACTAAAATAGTAAGGAATTAAAGCCCTAAAACTGATTACTGTATTGGCGGACTAATACTACAGCTGGTGGACTGCCAAATGCAAGCGAAAACATGTTGAAGTCGGCTCGTAAAAAACTCGTTAATCGAGGGATTGCTCGTTAACTGAAGTTAAGAATCTTATGGAAGGTAAATCGTTAACCGAGGGATCACTGTATATATATATATATATATATATATATATATATATATATATATATATGTATATATATATATATATATAATCAACGACCTCACCAGCAAGGAATCGAACCCTCGACCTACTGGGTGTGACTAGGGAACGCTTACCGGCTAGGCCACAAGGACACTAAAAGCAGTTCTAGACTGTTATATTTCACACAAAGCCTGTTCATCGAGCTGATGGCGCCGTGAACCTCAATGGGAAACTGCCCGTGCCTCTTATGTGGTGTCAGTAGCATTTTACCGAATCCAGCTGGTATGAAACGCGAGGTACATATATATACTTCATTTTTAGTCCATTTAACACGCGGACTTTGAACATATAATCAACGACCTCACCAGCAAGGAATCGAACCCTCGACCTACTGGGTGTGACTAGGGAACGCTTACCGGCTAGGCCACAAGGACACTAAAAGCAGTTCTAGACTCTGTTATATTTCACACAAAGCCTGTTCATCGAGCTGATGGCGCCGTGAACCTCACGGCGCCATCAGCTCGGTTGAGGTGTTGATTGTATATATATATATATATTTATTTATTTTTTTAACATATCTGTAACACAAGACACATAAAATATCTGTGGTTTAAAAGATTCACTGACTGTGACCAATGTTAAGGTTCAAGTTGATACAAATAGTTTAATCTAAAAGTGCAATATGCAACTAACCTGACTGAAGTTGTAGTAATCATCATAGTACTTATTGAAGATTGGCTCATTCTTGACACATTGCATTGCACACCATGAGTGAAGCAAAAGTTTTGGGAAGCGATCAGTCCAGTAATGAACAAACTCCTCTGGGATGCGACCAAAGACCTGTCGAGCCTCCTCTTTTAACTCCCGGTAATGATTCCTCTGAAAATAATTAGGCAAATTACAGTAGGGGTCAGGATATATAATTAAATGTAATCAATAGGGGAAATAGGGTTAGGTTCTGGAGGCCAATAAAAGTGACAAAACTTGACATAAAATGGCAATCTAAAGTTAGCAGAATATAAATTACATTGCTAGAATCCTTGCAAGACAGTGAATAATTTTAATATAAACGTCATGTATTTTGCACAAGAGATAAAAATTAATCACCTGTATCACATTACAGTAGTGATTTAAGAGTAAAAGTGTATATGTACATATATATCATTCCACATACACGTAAGTATAAATAAAAAGTTTATGTGATGATCGGACAACGTCCATTTCGGTTAACGTCACGTTTCCAAGAACGTATCTAGGACGTTAACCTGTGCATGACTGTATTTGAATGATCCTCTGACTTAACGCACTGAAGAAGAAGAAGAAGAACTTTGACTTTCTGGCCCGATATTGAAAGAGAAACAGCCACTCTAAAATAGCTATATCCAAGGGATGGGGTGATGAGACACTAGCTAAGGCCTGGAGAGCACTGCAAGAATTGCTAAAAATGGTAAAATCGCTATGAGGTTGGGTAAAAATAATCTTGAGAGCAAGTAAAGTACCTGCAAAAATAGATGACATAGCAGGGAGACTACAATCATGACAGAAATCGAGAAAGATTACCCCTAAAACCATCCCCTGCATCCGATTTAGAGCTGTCAGTGTAAACAGGGATAGTCCCTCTGTGAGAGGAGGTGTGCTCTTTAAAAAAAATCACACAGGGAAAGAGTAAATCCTCCCTTTCAGTAAAATACTAACAAACTTGAACTTCAGGGAGAATCCATAGAGTGGCATGAGGGAACTGCATGGGGCATATATGAATTGGAGAAAGACATAGAATACTCACAACCTCCCTTACTCTGAAGCCAAAAGGTCACGGGAGGCCTGGATGCTGAGTTTAGTGTGGGGACATGATTTTGCCAACTACACAAATGTTGGTTAGAGACTGCAGAAGGCGATGGAGGCGAAACCAACACTGAACCTGGAGATACTGACGTCAACGATCAAAGGGTGGCTCTTCAGCATCAACCAGCAGGCTTGGGATTAGAAAGGACCCGAAGGCACTGGTTGCCAGACACACCCCAGCATGATGAATAGAGTTCAGTGTATTGAGTCTAGCCTCAGTGGCTGAGGAGTACACCTCACACCTATAATCCAGTTTGGGTCTAACTAACATGTGGTAAAGGTGAAGCAGAGTTCGACTCAGTCAGCACCCCAAAAAATGTAACCCAAGACTCTCATTAACTTTAGAGCGTGAGGAAATGAATATGTGGCTGCCACATAAGCCAGTACCTTAAAGCAAATAAATAACATGATAAATCCCATGTTTGATAAAAAAAATTGTCTTTTACCTTGTTTCTAAGGGCCCGGAGTAGATCTCTGACGGAACGTCCTTTGTAGTCTCTAAACCTACGTAGGTCTTCTGCAATGGTGGGATGCATGTGCTGTCTCCAGTCTCCACGTACGACCTCAACACCACCACGTTCTAAGTTCATCACAACCATGCTGTCTCCACCTTCCTTTTCTACACGGTCACTTGCATCCTGAAACACCAATGAAAAATTCAAGTGACTTTAAGACAATTTTTATGAACAATTGACAATTATTCTTTCAGACTGTCCATCAAGTTAGACATGGCAAAAGTGTCATATCATTAATGTCCCTGCTAAATAAAACATACAATACTGTACACAAATTTGAAAATAATGAAACCCATGACTTATTAAAAATAAAATACTCTTGGCTAATAATGCTCTAAAAAAGACACAAAAGTCACTTGGATTATTATAGCACTGCAACCACTGACAAAAACTATATAGTAATACCTGGATGAAACGAGGTTTTGATATAAAGCCAAAAATTAATTACTGTCCGTACTCAAGGCAATGTAGTACAGCAAGGTACTAACAAGCAAAATGCATTCTTGAAAAAGTGCTCATTAGACGAATTATTGTTATACGGAACCCATTTATCCATAGGCTCCATTGTTCAATGCTGAGATGTGTTCTGGCCTAAAATTCTTTTATCGAAAATCCCATTGGAACAAACTTCGATGTGCTCCAGCCCAGAGCATCACTGGTGTGGTATGCACACATGAACACCACTATAAATGGCAATACTGTATAACATCTGTGGTGCTGGAAACATTTTAAAGTAGCAGCTACAATGACAAGAACCTATCACACTCCATCTATATTAGAGTCTTAATACACTTGGCTAATCGGGGCAGAGCCCAGTCAGCAAAATGCAAAAGCCCAAAAATGAACAAAATCTCTGGAGGGAAAGGGATGGTCTGGACATAACCCTGATTGTTTGGACTGTATCCTGAAAATCAAACATAAATCTGATTATCGATAACTGCTTTCAGTGATACAGATGAACGTCAAAAACTTTGAACCTCCAAAATTTGGAGATTTGATCCCTCAGGACCATAATTCCAAAAATTTGAAAAAATTTCCAAAATTTGGATTGAGTGAAAAAATTTTCTCCATGAGACTTAATAAAAGTACAGTTGAGTCTGGATTTACGCGGTTTTTGTTTACGCGTTTGGTCATTTACGCGGCACCTAGCCAGAATGAAATGTTTTAATTACGCAGTAAATTTCATCATTTACTTGGGTGAAGTATAATTTGTTTATTTACTGAAGAGAATATGTGTTTTTAGCTCATAAAATATATAATTTACATTGCTGGAATCCTTACAAGATGGTGATCATTTAAAATATAAACATCTTTACATTTGCATTAGACATACAAATTTTAGATGTAATGTAAGGAGATGATGAAAATTAGCAAACATTTTATCTTTTGTGCAAAATATATGACGTTTACATTTAAAATATTCCCTGTCCTCCAAGGAATCCAGCAATGTCAATTATACAGTGAACCCTCACTTTACGCGGTTAATTAAACCCACGGCGGCCCGCACAAAGTGAGAAACGCGTAAAGTGAACAACATAACATATGGGATTAATTAAAATAGAGACCGGGCCAACCCCCAAACTCCACTTTTCCCAACACAATACGTACATTTTACTAAAAATAACATCTTAACTTTATGATGGTATTCACACACACATAATATAGAAGCGAACAATCAATAAGACAATAATATACTGAAGGTTAGGTTAGAAAAAACAAGGTTGGGGTTAACACTCACGTTAGTAGAAGAGATGGGTCAGCGTAGGGGAATGGAGGCTGGTTCTGAGGCAGAGGGCAGGCTACTGGCCCTCAGGTGAGTCTTCATCACTGTCATCCACACTTGTTAGTGCCTCCCTGACAAATCCCTCAAAGTCATTATCACTGTCTCTGTCTCTGTCACTATCACTGGCTTGGGCTGGCTGTGGCGGGTTGCGGGCGAAGAACTCGGTTATGCTTTGCTGACGGCTGGTGTTTATGTTATCGTGATAAACCTTGATGTAGGGCTCCATAGTTTGCAACAGCTGGGTAGTGAAGATTTCATACCTGTTAGCGTCAGGGTCGTCGGAAAGGAGGAGCTTGACTTTCTCAATACACTCGATGGCAACCCTTACATTACTATGGGATAACTGGCGTTCTTCTTGGGATGAAGCACCACCTGCCTGTTCACTGACGTCGTCATCATCATCTACCATCTCGTCGGTAGTCACATCAGGATCCCTTATCACCTCCAGGATGTCGTCATTGGTGATCTCGTAGAAACCTGCAGCTGTAACACTCTGCGCAGGTTCTCTGGCAAGGTCCACTGCTACTGCAACAGTCTGAACCTCACCAGTCACAGATTTACTCTGCCTAACACCTGGAATACCTTGCAACACATGTCTCCATGCGTGACGAACAGTTGCTACAGACAGCTGATCCCATGCCTCCACCAAGAAGTCCACAGCTTTCTTGACGTTGAATGTTCTCCAAAATTGTCTCACAAGTACTTCTTGCTCTGCCAACTGTTGATCCTCGTCGTCTTCGCTCTTGCTATCGGTGTTGGTGTCACTCAGGTTACGCAACTCTTCCTTGGTGTTGGTGTAGTCGTTCAGGAGCTTGAATTTCTTGGCAGAGAATGCAGCTTTTACATTACAGATCAATTCTTGGTCCATGGGCTGTATTATAGACTTAGTGTTGGGAGGAAGGAAGACCACTTTTACGTTTGGGTGACGATCTAACAGTAGGGGCGAGTGTCCTGGTGCGTTGTCAAGCAGCAACAAAATCTTGAATGGATCATTGTGTTACTCACAGAATTTCTTCACGTCAGGAACGAAACAGTCATCAAACCAGGAGAGGGACAGAGTAGAGAACATCCACGCCTTACGTACGGTCAGCCAGTGGACATTTAGCTTGGTCATGTCCATGCTCATGTAGGCGTGCGGCTTGCGTGCTGTGTGGATCACCAATAACTTTAGCTTACAGGTACCGGAGGCATTGGTGGTAAACAGGACGGTGATGCGCTCCTTCTGCAACTTCCCGCCCCGACACTTGCTGGCATTCTTCACAACGAAGGTCTTGGAAGGTAGCTTTTTCCAAAAAAGACCAGATTCGTCCATGTTAAACACCTGGTCGTCGGTATACTGTCCTTCCTCCATAATCTCACGTAAAAACGGAGGAAATTCCCTAGCCGCAAAACGGTCAGCACTAGCTTCTTCACCACCAATGTCGATATTGGTGATCTTGTTCCTCTTCTTAAACCTCTGTAACCACCCAGAGGAAGTATTAAAGGGTTTGGGCTCTGCAATTCCCATCTTTCGTGACACTGCAGCATACAGTTCACGTGCGTACTCCTTAACTGAGCGCGTGTCCACCGCCATGTTCCGTCGCGCCTTACGAATCAAGTAGCTCATAAGTAATTTCTCCGTCTTGAGAAGCACCTGGTTGTGGCAATACTTGATCGTAGAAGCACCTGTAGACTTTGTGATGTTCATGTGCTCCTTTATCTTGGCTGCATCCTTCTTAATTGTCCGGATCGTCGATTCGTTAACACCATGCTGGCGCGGTCCAGGTAATGCAAGGTTTCTTTGTGGTGGTGGTGGCGATCCGGTGGAAGCCATTCTTATGGAACAATGGATACCGATATACACGGTGCAGCCAGGAGGGGTCTAACTGACGCGGGTAGGTCTAGGGGCTTGAACGCTCACGCGGCGGGGCACGTCATAGTACATTAAACCAATCACAGCTAGCAGGGGAGGGAGGTAAGGATGCTTGGCCCAATCACAGTCCGATACGTCATATGACGTCACCGATAATGCAACAAAGACATACACTGTGCAACCTACTCACGCCGCTTACCCAACATGGCGGGAGAGGGCGGGAGAGATGGCGGGAGGTTTAAATCCAAAAATGGCGCGGCGCGAGAGGACCGCCAGCCGCTCTCCACGTAAAAGAGTACTCGCACCGCATAAAGTGAGCATTCCGTGTTCGGCAAGGTACCGCGTAAACGTGGAAACGCATAAAGTGAAACCACGAAAAGCGGGGTAATACTGTATTTATAATCTATATTTTCAACTTTCTAACATCCTCTCTGAAGTGCTAATGCCTTGAAATGATTTGCATTTTGATAGTCCATTTATTTGACATTATTTTAGATAATAACAGGTCTGCTTACCAATTGTGAACACATTTAGTTTGAATTTTCTATGAACCAATCAGCTATTAGTATAGAAGAGGGGCATTGCCTATTGGCCAGGTTAGTGTGGAAAGGGTATAGTTGACACATGACTTTTGGGGTACTTTAGGGCTGTTTTGCCCAAACAAAAAAGAATGTGGAAGTCTTTGACCACCTGGGCTTGACTTGTTTTAAATTAATTTACCATCTATGGGTTAAAACAAAAAGATGGTCCTCCTGCAGTCATTAAAGGCAAAAGCTCCCTAAATTTCTTCAAGCCATTTCTAATTTTTGCACATGAGTTACCTTCAGCACTGATCATGTCACTCAGGTAGCAGAATTTAACAACATAGTCCAGATATATGATATTGGAATTATAAATAATACAAGAAAATAATAATCTAATTCTCACCTGAAAGAAGCCCAGCACTTTCTCTGGGCTCCAATAAAATGGATGTCTAAGAACAGCTGATGTTGGAGGGCGTTCAGAGGGTTTGCTGCTCACCATTCTCTCAATAAGCGTTCTACAACTGACATCATTTTCTTCATTTAGGTCATCAAGTCTAAAACATACACATAAAGATAATTAGAAATTCTTTTAAATAGTTAATCTATCAACAACATACAGTAGAACCTCGATAAATTGGACTAATTTGTTCAGACCCCAATCTGCAAAATGCAAAAGTCCGAAAAAAGCGAATATATGGGGCGGGGATTGGTGGGGTTGGGGTTGGTGATAACACTGCTTATCTGAACTGTTTAAAGAAAACTTTATTACTGCACTTCAATAACTAAGGTTTTTAAATGAATAACAATGTTTTTAAAAGAATATTACATGAACAAGAAAAAAAATTAAACAACTCTCTGGGTTAAAAATTAGACATACAAGTCTGGTTGTCACTGAGATGATTGTTATTTACTGTAAAGTGTTATATGAAAGTAACCACAGAATTTGTCATGAGAATAAAGTGAAAACTGTATACTGTACAGTGCTATAAAGATAAAAATAAGAACAAATAAGTGTAGGAGTATATTATATGTGGAAGACGAATGTTTATCTGGGAGCAGCTGGCAGAGGGAAGGGGAGGTGGGGTAACATGGGTAGGTGGCTCCCTCCCACAAGATTCCTTAAACACTTCTTTATGCAATTTCACCACAATTCTCACATAATTTAGGATCATTTGGTGCCAGGTTGTTAAAATATTATCCCAAAACATTCAGCTTTCCTGAAAAAAGAATTCCACACTAAACACCACGAGTCATTGTTTACAAAGAACAAACAGCTGATTAGCTTACCACAATGTCTGTCTTCAACACTTAGTAAATTAGTACAGTTCAGTTGTGTATTTATCATCACTTAATAAATACTTTTGCAATGTATTTATCACCACTTAATAAATACTACTGTAGTGTACTTAGCATCAATAAGTAATATTGTAGTGTAAAATATTATGCATCTGCATATACCCTGGTTTATTCATTAATCATTTGTCTAAGGGTACAAGTAGCCAAACTGAGTCATCATATTATACTCAAAGGTAGTAAATAACATTTTTAAGAAGGTATCTTCATATCAGTGTGTTTTAATGACCCATGTTGTATGCTGGTTTACTGAAAGCTGTCACACAAACGCATCTGAGTAAAAAACCTTCTGATACAGCATATCCTCTTGTTTTCAAGTCATATTACAAATTACATACAGTATTGTATTTTTTCTCTGTTACTGAAGGTGTTATATTAATCATGATGAACCATAAACGGTTTATCATATGAGAATATAATACAGTCGTCCCTCAGTTAACGAACACAATTCGTTCCACAGAGTCGTTCGTTAACCAAAAATTTTGTTAACTGAATTTATTATTTCAATGGGATATTGGGAAATTGGTTCCAACTCACAGAAAAAAGTACATACAAAGTGATGTACTGTATACCAGTAATAGAATTAACAAAACATTAAATATAAACTAAATACAGAACTGTAATGTACAGCATATTATACAATAATAAATGAAAAAACAATAGAATACTGTACTTTAACTTACTTTGAGGTGACTATGTCGTACTACCGGCAGCTTTGTTTACATATCAAACAGCTGATTGTAGAGGCAGTCGATGATGACATGCCATATTCTTGACAGAGTGCATTGGTTCTAATGCCTTCTTCATGTTTCATAATAATTTCTGCACTGTATATTATTAATATGTGAACTAAATTTCAGAAAGACCAATAATTTTAATGTGAAAATGCAAAAATATTCAAGACCAACAAAATCGATGTGCACTTCACTGTAAACAAAGTTAAACTTAGAAGCATTGTTGGGTGATTCAGTCAGCTGATGGGCACACAAAAACTGTTCCCTGTACTGTCTATATTATCAATATGTTAACTAAATTTCAGTAGTAGGGTCAGCGCGGCGTGGGTGTGCTGGAGTGTCTTCCCTGATCTAAAGTGTTATTGGAGGGGACATATTCAGAGTGTGGGAGCGGGAATTTCACAGTGTGTCGGTTAATATCGGATGTCACCCTAAGCATTGTCACCTATGGTTCTTCTCATCCCTAACGGCATTAATCACCAAGCGAGTTGTATTGGGTGGGACGATTAGTGCAGGTGCCAGGTGCCAGTGTCAATAGGCCTACTTTGGCAGGGGTGGCATCGAAACTCTCACCCCAATGGGGCCAAGTGCTCTAAGCTTGCGGTCGCCTCCCCCAAGTAACGGACATTTCATGTAGTGTCGGCTGACCAAGTGAGAATATATAACTAATATTACATCAGTGCGACCATAGAAATAGTGGTCATTTCTGCCAAGGATATATAAACAAGTGTTAGGTGTGACAATTTCTTGCTCCCAGTGTACCATTCTGATGTGCGGATTGTCGCCCACAGGAGGGTGGCCTAGACACCCACGCGTGCACTTATGCCCCTACTACCTGGACACAGCAGTCCAGCCTGTCACCTTTCCTCATAAAACTAGTTTTTTCTCCTATATGGGACCAAAGCAGATGTTGGAGGCGGACGTAATCGTCGCCCACGGTGTGGAACACTATGCCGGGTAACAGACATTGTTGCGTTTGTGCTAGCCAGAACCAAAATTGCACTAGCTGTGATTGTGCGAGAAACAACCAACCATGTGTGGCTTGCAGAAAGGGAAACAATTGTTGGAACCCACAAGGCAGGGAGCCGACACAGGAGGCCACAGTGGATATCGCCGGGACACAACCGCCCGACGGTATCCTAAATGATAGCAGTGAGTCTACTCAACCTGAAAATGTAGTACTGTACCAATAAATGTTGCTCCAATAGTAGCAGATGTCCACGAGGTGAATGGCAGTCAGCCACCACAGTGGAATGGCATGTCGATGGAAAATGCAGACATATGGGTGAAAGAAACTTACTCAGAAATTGTCAGGAGGTCGCCATATAACCTGTTTGAACCACCCAAGTGTGCGGCCACCAAAGAAATGATCCGGGAGATGATTCACCTCATAACTGAGTACACCCAGGACTGCTTCCTTGCCCCTCTAGCTCTTCAAATACTGGCAATAATACCACATCTTATTCTGTCAGAGGACACACACAAAGACTAAGCACAAAGAAAGTGCAGCAGCAATGAAGAGAAGATTGACAATGTGGCAGAATGGGTCCCTTGATGATCTCCTAGGTGAAGCAAGAACACTGAAGGAGAGACTAAAATTTACAGGAAACGGAAAGCAAAACACCGATGACGTTGCAAGAAAGTTTGGAAACAAAATGTGTGTGGGAAAAGTATCTTTGGCGGTATGATCTCTCACAAAGGAATCCTCCGGTGGGGTTCTGCCAATAAACAGAGAGACATTAAAACAACTGAAAGAAAAAAATCCCCCTGCAAGTGAAGACTAAGGCATCAGGTTCCAGGGTGACTATATCCCACCAAATGCTGTCCTGTTCGAGAAAATAACAGGAGGAATGTTGTGGATAAAGGCACTGAAAACTCGAGGAGGTGCCGGCCCTTCAGGTCTGGATGCACACGGTTGGAGAGTCATCCTCAGCACTAACAAGTTTGGCCCCATAGCAAGTGATCTCTGCACTGCCATTGCCGTCCTTGCAAGAAAGCTGGCATCCTCGTGCTGCCAACACCTCCAGGCTCTGACGACCTGCTGCCTTATTCCCCTGGATAAGAATCCAGGATGTAGGCCTATAGGGGTGGGGCAAGTGCTGAGGCGGGTCATTGGAAAATGCATAATGGAGGTGGTAAAGGAAGATGTCACGGCAGCAGCAGGGAACCTACAAGTGTGTGCTGGCCACCAGGCTGTAGGGGAAGCTGCCATTCACGCCATGAGAACGAAATTTGAGCAGCGTGATTGTGAGGCCATTCTCATGGTGGACGCTTCAAACACATTCAACATACTTAGCCGCACTGCACAACATCAAGATCAAGTGTCCAAGCTTTGCAATGTATGTTGAAAACTCCTATAGGAATCCATCAGACCTCTATATAGTAAACAACAAGGCTCTAAGAGGTGATGCCATCATACAGTCAACCGATGGAACAATGCAGGGGGACCCTGTTGCAATGGCAATGTATGCAATAAGCCTATCCGTGTTCCAACACACAATAAAATTTGAAACAACTGAGGTCAAGCAAGTGGCGTACGCTGATGTCCTTAAAGGAGCAGGAAAAGTGGAGGACATAAAAAAGTAATGGGACCTGGTAACATCACGAGGCCCACAAATAGGGTACCACCCAAATGCCAGCAAATCCTTCCTCATTGTGAAGCCAGAACATTATAAACGGGCAATGGAGGTGTTCGGTGGAAGTGAGGTCAAAATAACAAAGGATGGCCAAAGACACCTAGGCGCAGTAATCGGCACGGCGAACTTCAAGACCGAGTACGTAACGGGAAAGGTGAATGAGTGGATTAGGGAAATCCAAGCTCTGTCTGATATTGCTAACACAGAGCCACATGCAGCTTTTGCGGCATTCACCCATGGAGTCAAGCATCGCTGGAACTACCTGATGCGCACTATCCCTGATATCGGACCCCTCCTCCACACTCTGGAAGAAGCTATCAGAGTCAATTTCATTCCCAAATTAGTGAAACACCCTCACTTAACCCCAGCAAAAAGATCACTCCTTGCACTACCACCGAGACAGGGAGGAATTGGATTGACCAATCCAGAGGAGGTTGCTGCCACCAAACATCAAAATTCAATTAAGCTCACGGCAGCCCTCACGGACCACATTAAAGCTCAGAACGCAACAGGGGAGGTGGATGCTAGTGAAGTAAACAAGATTCGTAGGTCCATTACGGCAGAACGACAGCACGTCAAAGTGATAAGTTGCAGCAACTGTTGCTGCAAGTACCAGAGAATTTGAAGAATAAAAAAAGTAGCTATAGCGCAGGAGGTGAGCGCCTCGAAGTGGTTAACTACGTTACCGATAAGGGCAAATGGTTTCAGTCTCAATAAACAAGAATTTACAGATGCCAATGCTCTAAGGTACGGTAGGCCAGTAGAATGTTTGCCCTCCCAATGCGTGTGTGGCTCTTCCTATGACGTCAATCATGCCAAGCTGTGCAAGAAAGGGAGCTTCATATGCATGAGTCATGACGAAGTAAGGGATCTCACAGCAAATATGTTGAAGGAAATCTGCCGTAATGTCAGGGTAGAACCGGCCCTCCTTCCATTGGACGGTGAGATTTTCCAACATAGGACTTCAAACACATCCAATGATGCCCGTGTTGACATCAGTGCTCGAGAATTCTGGACACAGGGACAGCGAGCCTTCTTTGACATCAAGATTTTTGATCCCATGGCTGCATGTCACCGTAACTTAGCTCTCTTGAGGTGATATGTTTGACAGTTTGAGCCGAAGGTCTCTGTGCGTTTATTTAACAGTCCTACTAAGCTTCTCTCATTTTAAAATGCCAGTGAAATGATCTGGGAGAATATAATTAACATTGCTGGAATTCTCACAAGACAGCGACCAATTTGAATATACTGTAAACAAGCTATAATTTGCATTAGACATACAAATTTTAGATCTAATTTAAGAATTTTATTACAGTGAGCAAAATTTTTTATCTCTTGTGCAAAATATATGACGTTTATATTCAAATTACTCACTGTCTTGCAAGGATTCCAGCAATGTTAATTATATTCTCCTAACTTTAATCTGTGATATTATATAAGATACAAACTTAAAGCCGATTGTATAACCAGAAACCTTCGCTGGGAGGAGGGGGGGGGGTGACAGTGACATGTTTGACAGTTGGCGCCTGTGGTGTGAAGTATTTAATTGTGAATTTATGTCCTTTAGGTTGAGTTTTTGTTTTTTGCTTATAAAATTTAATAAAAGTGACCGGGGTGAGGGAGGTGTCGGTGGCGGTGAGAGGGAGGTGTTGGTGGCGGTGTGAGGGAGGTGTTGGTGGTGGGGTGAGGGAGGTGTTGGTGGTGGTGTGAGGGAGGTGTTGGTGGTGGGGTGAAGGAGGTGTTGGTGTGAGGGAGGTCTTGGTGGTGGTGTGAGGGAGGTGTTGGTGGTGGGGTGAGGGATGTGTTGGTGGTGGGGTGAAGGAGGTGTTGGTGTAAGGGAGGTGTTGGTGTGAGGGAGGTGTTGGTGGTGGGGTGAAGGAGGTGTTGGTGTGAGGGAGGTGTTGGTGTGAGGGAGGTGTTGGTGGTGGGGTGAGGGAGGTGTTGGTGGTGGGGTGAGGGAGGTGTTGGTGGTGGGGTGAGGGGGGAGGTGGTGGTGGGGTGAAGGAGGTGTTGGTGTAAGGGAGGTGTTGGTGGTGGTGTGAGGGAGGTGTTGGTGGTGGGGTGAGGTGGTGGTGGGGTGAAGGAGGTGTTGGTGGTGGGGTGAGGGAGGTGTTGGTGGTGGGGTGAGGGGGGAGGTGGTGGTGGGGTGAAGGAGGTGTTGGTGTAAGGGAGGTGTTGGTGGTGGTGTGAGGGAGGTGTTGGTGTGAGGGAGGTCTTGGTGGTGGTGTGAGGGAGGTGTTGGTGGTGGGGTGAGGGGGGAGGTGGTGGTGGGGTGAAGGAGGTGTTGGTGTAAGGGAGGTGTTGGTGGTGGTGTGAGGGAGGTCTTGGTGGTGGTGTGAGGGAGGTGTTGGTGTAAGGGAGGTGTTGGTGGTGGTGTGAGGGAGGTGTTGGTGTGAGGGAGGTCTTGGTGGTGGTGTGAGGGAGGTGTTGGTGTAAGGGAGGTGTTGGTGGTGGTGTGAGGGAGGTGTTGGTGTGAGGGAGGTGTTGGTGTGAGGGAGGTGTTGGTGTGAGGGAGGTGTTGGTGTGAGGGAGGTGTTGGTGGTGGGGTGAGGGAGGTGTTGGTGTGAGGGAGGTGTTGGTGTGAGGGAGGTCTTGGTGTAAGGGAGGTGTTGGTGGTGGTGTGAGGGAGGTGTTGGTGTGAGGGAGATCTTGGTGGTGGTGTGAGGGAGGTCTTGGTGGTGGTGTGAGGGAGGTGTTGGTGGTGGGGTGAGGGAGGTGTTGGTGGTGGTTTGTGGGAAGTGTTGGTGGTGGGGTGAGGGAGGTGTTGGTGGTGGGGTGAGGGAGATGTTGGTGGTGGGGTGAGGGAGGTGTTGGTGGTGGGGTGAGGGAGGTGTTGGTGGTGGGGTGAGGGAGGTGTGAGTGTTGGTTTGAGGGAGGTGTTGGTGTGAAGCAGATGTTGGTGGTGCTGTGAGGGAGGTGTTGGTGGTGGTTTGAGGATGGTGTGAGTGTTGGTGTGAGGGAGGTGTTGGTGTGAGGGAGATGTTAGTGGTGATGTAAGGGAGGTCTTGGTGGTGGGGTGAAGGAGGTGTGGGTGGTGGTGTGAGGGAGGTGTTGGTGTGAAGGAAGTGTTGGTGGTTGTGTTTATTTTTTTTTCATGGGCCACGGACGTATATGCGATTGGACATTCGGTTAGACGTTAACCGGCGCATGACTGTGTGTGTGTGTGTGTATATATATATATATATATATATATATATATATATATATATATATATATATATATATATATATATATATATACAGGTAGTCGTCGACTTACGACCTAGATTGGTTACGGCCGACCGGTCGTAAGTTGATCTGGTCGTAAGTCGGCCTATGTTATAATTACCTTACGTATATTATACTGTAATGTGTAATGATAATATAATCATCTTTAAGTCATATTTTATCAACATTTTCTTTGTTCATTATTGTTACGGTCGTCAGGTTTAAGTAAATCACTGCATACTACAGTACAATTGGTTTATTATTTACACTGGGGCTGGGGCCAAAACTGTCGTACCGCCGGTCATAAAGTCGAACAGACGTAAGTCGCATAGGTCGTAAGTCGACGACTACCTGTATATATATATATATACAGTGAACCCTCGCTTTACACAGTCAATTGAACCCATGGCGGCCCGCGTAAAGCGAGAAACTCGTAAAGTGAATAACATAACATAAGGGATTAATTGAAATACAGACCGGGCCGACCCCCAAACTCCACTTTTTCCCGACACAATACGTAAACTTTAGTAAAAATAACATCTTAACTTTATGATGGTATGCACACACACATAATATTGAAGTGAATAATCAATAAGAGAATAATATACTGTAGGTTAGGTTAGAAAAAAACAAGGTTAGGTTTAACACTTACGTTAGTAGAAGAGATGGGTCGGCGTACGGGAATGGAGGCTGGTTCCGAGGCAGAGGGCAGGCTACTGGCCCTCAGGTGAGTTTTCATCACTGTCATCCACACTTGTTAGTGCCTCCCTGACAAATCCCTCAAAATCACCATCACTGTCTCTGTCTCTGCCACTATCACTGGCTTGGGCTGGCTGTGGTGGGTTGCGGGCGAAGAACTCGGTAATGCTTTGTTGACGTCTGGTGTTGATGTTGTCGTGATACCTAGATGAAGAGCTTCATAGTCAGCAACAGATGGGTAGTGAAGACTTCATACCGGTTATCGTCAGGGTCGTTGGAAAGGAGGAGCTTGAGTTTCTCTACACACTCGATGGCACCCCTTACATTACTATGCAATAACATGCGTTCTTCTTGGGATGACGCACCACCTGCCTCTTCACTGACGTCCTCATCATCTAACATCTCGTCGGCAGTCACATCAGGATCCCTTATCACCTCCAGGATGGCGTCGTTGGTGATCTCGGAGAAGCCTGCAGCTGTAATACTCTGCGCAGCTTCTCTGGCAAGGTCCACTGCTACTGCAACAGTCTGAACCTCACCAGTCACTGATTGACTCTGCCTCCCACCTGGAATACCTTGCAACACATGTCTCCATGCGTGATGAACCGTTGCTCAGACAGCTGATCCCATGCCTCCACCAAGAGAAGTCCACAGCTTTCTTGACGTTGAATTTTCTCCAAAATTTTTTCACAAGTACTTCTTACTCTGCCAACTGTTGTTCCTCATCGTCTTCGCTCTTGCTATCGGTGTCAACCAGGTTGCGCAACTCATCCTTGGTGTTGGTGTAGTCGTTCAGGAGCTTAAACTTCTTTGCAGAGAATGCAGCTTTCGCATTACAGATCAATTCTTGGTCCATGGGCTGTATTAATGACGTAGTGTTGGGAGGAAGGAAGACCACTTTTACGTTGGGGTGACGATCCAACAGTAGGGGCGAGTGTCCTGGTGCGTTGTCAAGCAGCAACAAAATCTTGAATGGAACATTCTGTTGCTCACAGAATTTCTTCACGTCGGGAACGAAACAGTCATCAAACCAGGAGAGGGACAGAGTAGAGAACATCCACGCCTTACGAACGGTCAGCCAGTGGACATTTAGCTTGGTTATGTCCATGCTCTTGTAGGCTTGCGGCTTGCGTGCTGTGTGGATCACCGATAACTTGAGCTTACAGGTACCGGAGGCATTGGTGGTAAACAGGATGGTGATGCGATCCTTCTGCAATTTCCAGCCCCAACATTTGCTGGCATTCTTCACAACAAAGGTCTTGGAAGGTAGCTTTTTCCAAAAAAGACCAGATTCGTCCATGTTAAACACCTGGTCGTCGGTATACTGTCCTTCCTCCATAATCTCATGTAAAAATGGAGGAAATTCCCTAGCCGCAACATGGTCAGCACTAGCTTCTTCACCACCAATGTTAATGTTGGTGATCTTGTTCCTCTTCTTAAACCTCTGCAACCACCCAGAGGAAGCATTGAAGGGTTTGGGTTCTGCAATTCCCATCTTACTTGACACTGCAGCATACAGTTCACGTGCGTACTCCTTAACTGAGCGCGTGTCCACCGCCATGTTCTGTCGCACCTGATGAATCAAGTAGCTCACAAGTAATTTCTCCGTCTTGAGAAGCACCTGGTTGTGGAAATACTTGATCATAGAAGCACCTGTAGACTTTGTGATGTTGATGTGCTCCTTTATCTTGGCTGCATCCTTCTTAATTGTCCGGATCGTAGATTCGTTAACACCATGCTGGCGCGTGAGATCAGCCTCTCTTGTTCCTTTCTCCAACTCTTGGATGATCTTGTATTTAATTTCGTAGCTTAGGGAACGTCGTATCTTCTTTGGCTTAAGGCGGCTGGGTCCAGGTAATCCAGGTAATGCAAGGTTTCTTTGTGGTGGTGGTGGTAGTCCGGTGTAAGCCATTCTTATGGAACAATAGATACCGATATACACGGTGTAGCCTGAAGGGGTGCAACTGGCGCGGGTAGGTCAAGGGGCTTGGACACTCCCGCGGCGGGGCACGTCATAGTACATTAAACCAATCACAGCTAACGGGGGAGGGAGGTAAGGATGCTTGGCCCAATCACAGTCCGATACGTCATATGACGTCACTGATAACGCAACAAAGACATACACTGCGCAACCTACTCGCGCCGCTTACTCAACATGGCGGGAGAAGGCGTGAGGTTTGAACCCAAAAATGGCACAGCGAGAGAGGACCGCCAGTAGATCTCCGCGTAAAAGAGTACACGCACCGCATAAAGTGAGCATTCCATGTTCGGCAGGGTACCGCGTAACCGTGGAAACGCGTAAAAAAAAAAACCCGTAAAGCAGGGTAATAATGTATATATATAAGAAATTATTGTCTCTAGAACGGATGGCTCCTTGTCACGGTCACGAAAATGCCAGCAACTTTAAAACTACCCTCAGACATTCTTGGGTACATCCAGGATGTCATCTGCGAATTGTCAGGGCATGCTGTATTAATAAGCAAAGAAATTACTAATTATTGAACAGCAAACAAACAATATCATATCAAAAATTATAGTAGGAGTGAAAGAGGCTGGGGTGGGAAATGGGTGGTGAACCTTTTTGGGGGGTAAAGGGGGGGGGGGGGGGGGTCATGGTCAGTTTCTCTCAGTAGCTTTCCTTCTTACCTCAACCTTCACACCACTATGTCCAATACACTAACATCTGCTATTTGTGATAGGGAGATGAATTTGATACCATAATCATCCTGAATAAATTCTCTGTCAGATATTTCCAATATAGACCACGGGGTGACAATAACCCCCTCCCTTCGTTTGCCTATTTTGCTAATGACATATTTTTTATAACTTAAGCATATACAAATGGAATTCCACTTGTTAACACCTCTAAAAGTGGTGAGGAAGTCACGGGCACATGTTTAATATGGCTAACGATGAAAAAATAAAAATTAAGAAGCAATCTATCATTCCCGAAATAATTGGTACTTCATTATTTTTGCATTTAGTTTACCTTCAACAAGTCATTTGTGCAATAAATATGAGTTTCAGGAAAAATATTCATATTCAAATGGGCAGCCATGCAGCAGGAGCATACAAAATATATCAATCACATCATAAAACTACAGTATAGTCTGGATTTACGCGGTTTTTGTTTATGCGTTTGGTCATTTACGCGGCACCTTGCTAGAATGAAATGTTTTAATTACTCGGTAAATTTCATCATTTATGCGGGAAGCGGCGCGGGCAGGGTGCGCACAAGGTCACCCAGTCATCAAAACATTACCGAGTTCTTCACCCACCACCCACCACAGCCGGCCCAAGTCAGTGATAGTGAGGATATGGACTTTGAGGGGTTTGACAAAGAGGACCTGCAAGCCTCTGTGGTGGATAGTGATACAATTGATACAAGTTATACAGGTGAGGGCCAATAATCTGCCTTCTGCCTTGGAACCAACCCCCCATCCCTGTGTGCCCAGCCATCTTTTCTACTAACTTAAGTGTTAAAAAACCTAATATTATTGATATTTCTCTTAAATGTTAATTGGGTGTGCATACCATCATAAAATTAAGATGTTATTTTTACTACAACGTAGGTATTGTGTCGGAAAAAGTGAAGTTTGGGGGGTCGGCCCAGTCTCTATTTCAATTAATCCCATATGTTCTGTTATTTCGTTTACGCGTTTCTCGTTCTACGCGGACCTCCACGGGTTCAATTGACTGCATAAATGCAGACTATACTGTATTGTAAAATCGTATTTCTGAATATCACAACAATAACAGGTCCATTTCTAATGTCAATAACTATAATCATAGAAACTACTAAACTATATTCAAAATTATGTACATCCATTATGGCTGCCATTATTAAATAATAAATAAATAATAATAAAAAATTCTTTAAAATAGCCAGTTTATTCATGAATAATGTGCTTTGGTAATTACATGCTAATTGCAATTTTTAAAACAGCTTCTGTATGAAACATAACATAAATGAAAACTTTGTCACATTAATTACATAAGCGAGCTCAATCATCAAAATCATCATATGGACAACGTCTAGCATACTACCAAGCACAAACTCTTCATGATCTCCATCACCATTATCATCACCTAATATTACCTCAGACTCACAGTTCTGCTCATCTGAGCATTTGCCAGTGACCAATAAATCGGCCAGCTCAGTTGGCATACTTCTGACGATCCATTTTGGAGCGAGGTGACCAAATAAATCTACTTATCATCTATTATTGGTAGCATCTGGGATATATGGCTGTGCCTGGGTGGCATATTTCCATATAAAAACTTGATAGTTTGCCCTCAAAATGTAATAATAATAATAATAATGATAATAATAATAATAATAATAATAATAATAATAATAATAATAATAATAATAATAATAATAAATGGTTTATTAATAGAGTTGCAGCCGGTGGCTGAAAATATACAAACTTACATTTGATTTAGACATAATGATATAATATGCATTGAATACATTTACAGGGCTGTTCTTATATCTATCGGTGCGGGCTCTTATGGGCTGAATTTTGTTGTAGTGGCAGACTGCGCGAGTTGGGTGGGGGGCTGCAGGTGGCAGGAGGTGGCGATGACGAGGGTAGTGCAGTTGTCCACTGCCAAACCTTTCCAGTGCTTGGTGGTGGAGGTCACTGAGGGATGGCATTTCCAGGGTGGAGAGAGCGTTGGTGTAGCCGGAGTGTTGCTGTAATGATGCTTGACAATGGAGCAATACACTGATATCCACACCAGTTGAATTGCTGATGAGGGAACCATGGGAAGAGGAGGACTGCAATTTTTTTTTTATATCTAACTTTGTTGACCAGGTGGTCACTCTGATGTCAATTGATTTTGTAAGTGAAATCCTCCAATTCATTAAATACTTTATCAGTTAGATCTATACGTTCTCCCATTTTCTGAAAACATACCATAAAGTTTGGATGTTTCACCAGGTAGGTCCATGGACGAACTTTACCTCCACAGGCAAAGGCACTGACACTATCGCAGCCCGTGAATGCATGGAGGCCGAGCAGAGAAAGGCTTAATTCTCTCCCAATTTTAGTGACAATACTCTTTAAATCTATCATTACCTGTTTATGGCCTGCTCCAGAATCCATCATGACTTGCGTTTTGAGATTGTTTGTAGCGTAATGATGGACCAGCAGACATAACACACCTTTGTCAGTTGATTTGACAATCACAGGTATTTTATCAGACTGCTTGACGGCATGCATGAGATGCAGTATCATACGGGTGTCTGCCTCTTCTTGTGTTGAATACAGGTCTTACCATTCGTCTATCACAGTTCTCTTCACATCTGGACTAGATAGAATAAAGCATCTGTCTTTGTTTGTGAAGTACAGTTGAACTTCATGGAGTTTATTTGAATATTCAGGTTTGGACCACTCTTTGAGGAGTAGGCCAATGACTTGTATTTTATTACCGCTTAAGCTTAACAAAATTTTTCAGTTTGTGGGGACCCTTGTCAATTGTCCGCTGATGATGATCACTTTCCCTGAACCTCAGGTTGCTCTTTCTTGGTATTTGATGCTCAATGATGCCTCATAGACTAAATTCAGTTCAGAATTTATTTCACTGTCAGCAGTTTAGAAAAATAACTCATTAACTCTTTAATTTGGTGTGTAATAGGTTTGAGAGGCTATGCTAACCCCCTTCACCACTGTTGAGAGTGCTAACAAAAGGATTCATATTGCCTGGGGTCATTCCAAATTAGAAATACTACTTAGCAAAATAAGCAAGGAGGGAGGGTTTTGGTCTCTGCCTGCTGGACTAATAAGCTATCCTTAAACAAAATATTTTGACATGATACAATAATGGAGATTCCATTCTTTTATATGTGAAAAAAAGGACAAAATGTTGATATCACGATCAGTTAATAAAATCAGTTCTAATTAGGTTAGAAACATCATTTTTTAACTAAAATAATCCTAAATAGTTTATCTAAAGGTTTGGTTAAATAAATAAATTAAAAAACAAACAATATATCTACATGATACAGACATGGATGGAGCTGTGTGTTACAGTGGTACTTTCCACTCTTCATAGGAAAATTTACCACGTCGAAATGACGCATTTCGCAGGAGCTGTACAGTATTTATTTACACAAACACCTTTGTCCATGTACATTATTGTTAATACTGTAAACAAAACAATGTATACTTCTACTATAATGTTTCTACAGTACTGTACTTACCAGCAGACCTGTTCACTCAGCTGAATGTAATACGTGACTGTAATCACGTCTTAACACTTGCGATGGAGGTTAGTGAGTCATGTTACTGACCTGACCTTATGCAATATTAGGTCAGCCATTTTCAGGTTGGATGATTAATAGGTCTTAGGTCCTGAAGAAGTCTTGAATAAAGGCGAAATAAGTATTCAGCGAGATTTTTCAATATTTTTTTTGGAATTTTCAGAAAATGCGCCTGAGTTTCAACCCCGGAATTGAGAATTTTTCTGAAAGAATTCAGAGCAAATTGAAATTCTGACTATTGAAGAGTTCGCAAAGACGGATTCCGTGAGCCAGAATCCCTAAAACCTGGAACTCTCTGATAACCGGAATTGAAATTTTCTCGGAAAATCAATCCCAAAGTCGGAATTACAGCTCCTCCCCGACTTACGACCACCCAGACATACGACCGCCTCAGTCGTACGAAAATTTTGTCAAATTACGTATTTTCGAGTCCCAACGTCAGTGATTGTGCTGTGTACTGACAAAATTTTTGTTTGTACTGTACCTGTAATTCACTTTAAAATGGCTGGCAAGCTTAAAAACGAGAGTTTTGTGGTGCTGAGAAGAAAAAGAGACACCCATATTAGATTTTCTATGTATTATTTAAGCATTATCAACTTACAACCTGGATTTGGGTCCCTAACCCTGTTGTAAGTCGGGGAGGAACTTATTTGGAAAATTCTGACTTTGGGAGTGATTTTTTGAGGGGAACATTTTCTGGAAAATTCCAAGAACAATTTCCCAGTTCCCGGGTTTGAGAGATGAAAATCAGGAGCATTTACGGAAATTCAGATTTTTTTTCCAGTACCCAGAAAATTTCAGGGATGGGGGTATTTTCCGGGTTTGAGAAACAATGTAATGGACAATTTCCGGAACTTCCGAGAATATTTTTCCGTAGCCTGGAAAATTCTGGGGATTAGGGATTTTTTCCAGCTTTGAGAGATAAAATAATGCATCATTCTGGAACCTCTAATAACATTTTTCCTTTACCTGGAAAATTTCAGGGTTGAGGTATTTTTTTTCTGGCTTTGAGAAAGTCGTCTCGTTACCCACAAATCTCTCATTCCCAGAAGTGCTCTGCACCAACTGTTCTGGTTAACAGAGGTATTACTGTACTGTATTACTGTACTGTAAAGCATACTGAAAAATATGTGGTGAAAGTTGCCAGCTGGGAACACTTCCCCCATTATTTACATTAATTCCTGTGGGCAAAATTGCCCCAATATTCTTAGTTCCATTAATTGCAATGACATTTAGGAATGCATCCCTTGTGATAACCAGGGTATTCCTGTATATAGAATTATATATTTTATTAAACATTTGATGAACCACTAAATATAAACAAAATTTTAAAAATCTTACTTAAACTTTCCTGATATAATGTTGGATTGGCGATCAAGGACTGTGCCGAATGGATGTTTCCCCTTAGTTAGCATATAGTAGTAGACGCAGCCAAGGGAAAATATATCAACTTTGTATGTCTGAAAATATGAGAGAATTGTAATTTTGTAATTGCAAAATTAATAACAGTTATTAGTATGAATTTAATTACTGTACAGATAAAAGAAACTTTACATTCATTTATACCTACTAATCTAGATGTGTTGAGCATCACTTATACATACTGACCTAGATGAGAGCATCATTTGTACATACTGACCTAGATGAGAGCATCATTTGTACATACTGCCCTAGATGTGTTGAGCATCATTTATACCTACTAATCTAGATGAGTTGAGCATCATTTATACATACTGACCTAGATGTGAGCATCAATTATACATACTGACCTAGATGTGAGCATCAATTATACATACTGACCTAGATGTGAGCATCATTTATTCATACTGACCTACATGAGAGCATCATTTGTACATACTGACCTAGATGTGTTGAGCATCATTTATACATACTGACCTAGATGTGAGCATCAATTATACATACTGACCTAGATGTGAGCATCATTTATATATACATACTGACCTAGATGTGAGCATCATTTATTCATACTGACCTACATGAGAGCATCATTTGTACATACTGACCTAGATGTGTTGAGCATCATTTATACATACTGACCTAGACGTGAGCATCAATTATACATACTGACCTAGATGTGAGCATCATTTATACATACTGACCTAGATGTGTTAAGAATCATTTATACATACTGACCTACATGAGAGCATCAATTATACATACTGACCTAGATGTGTTGAGCATCATTTATACATACTGACCTAGATGTGAGCATCAATTATACATACTGACCTAGATGTGTTGAGCATCATTTATACATACTGACCTAGATGTGTGCATCAATTATACATACTGACCTAGATGTGTTGAGCATCATTTATACATACTGACCTAGATGTGAGCATCATTTATACATACTGACCTAGATGTGAGCATCATTTATATATACTGACCTAGATGTGAGCATCAATTATACATACTGACCTAGATGTGTGCATCAATTATACATACTGACCTAGATGTGAGCATCATTTATATATACATACTGACCTAGATGTGAGCATCATTTATTCATACTGACCTACATAAGAGCATCATTTGTACATACTGACCTAGATGTGTTGAGCATCATTTATACATACTGACCTAGATGTGAGCATCAATTATACATACTGACCTAGATGTGAGCATCATTTATATATACCTACTGACCTAGATGTGAGCATCATTTATTCATACTGACCTACATAAGAGCATCATTTGTACATACTGACCTAGATGTGTTGAGCATCATTTATACATACTGACCTAGATGTGAGCATCAATTATACATACTGACCTAGATGTGAGCATCATTTATACATACTGACCTAGATGTGAGCATCATTTATACATACTGACCTAGATGTGTTAAGAATCATTTATACATACTGACCTAGATGTGAGCATCATTTATACATAATGACCTAGATGTGAGCATCATTTATGTATACATACTGACCTAGATGTGAGCATCATTTATATATACATACTGACCTAGATGTGAGCATCATTTATATATACATACTGACCTAGATGTGAGCATCATTTATACATACTGACCTAGATGTGAACATCATGTATACATACTGACCCAGCTGTGCTGAGTATAATTTATACATACTGGCCTAGATGTGCTGAATATAATTTATTCAGACTGGTCTAGATGTGTTGAGTATAATTTATACATACTGGCCTAGATGTGCTGAATATAATTTATACATACTGGCCTAGATGTATTGAGCATCATTTCAGGAGCAATCCAGCCTTCTGTTCCTGTGACTCCTGATCGCTTTGAAAATGACATACGACCAGTTTCCAAACGTTTACACAGACCAAAATCAGATATCATAGCTCGAACCTGTCCCCGACTACTTGGCAAGGAAAGCAGTACATTGTGTGGTTTGATATCTCGATGCACTGTAAAACAAAATAAAGCATCAGAAAATATCCAGCAGTGCATATCATAGTTTCCAATAAAAATGTAAGACATATGTTGCAACCAGGCTTATCCCACTGATGAATTAATGGTTAAGATTGCACAGTATAGGTGCTGCCCGTTACACGATGAATATACAGAGGTCCCTCGGTTAACGAACACAATTCGTTCCAGAAGGTCGTTCGTTAACCGAAAATTTTGTTAACCAAAACCATTGTTTCAATGGGATTTTGGGTAATTGGTTCCAGCTCACCGAAAATTACATACAAAGTAAAAATAAATGCAGTAAAGTACACTTACTTTGAGGTGTGTATGTTGAAGGCTACTGGATGATGATGATGGGAATTAAAAGTGGGGGTGGAGAAGGGAGAAGCGAAGGAAGTGGGGGTGGAAGAGAAATCACCCCATGCTTCATGCTGCCATTTCACCCATAAAATTTTAAGTTCACTTGGTGTAATTCAAGATTATTTTCTTTAAATCAACACTGCACTGCACAATATATTGTCAATATGTAAAATAAATTTCAGAATGACCAATAATTGTACTGTAAAAATGTAAAAATAGTTTATGTTCAAGAGAGTCTCAAGCAAGATGTTACCTCCACTGAGCAGACACAAACTGACGCCATGCTGGGTGAGTCAAGTGGCTGTTTGGCGCACTAAAAACTAGTTTCCTGTACTTCAATTATGTTAAATAATTGTTAAAATGACTAAAAATTTTAATATAAAACTTGGAAAATTATTGAATAGTACAACCTTCTAGATATTTACTCAAATGGGAACGAACTTAAGCCATAGAACCGAGTACTGTATTGGCGGACTAATATTCCAGCTGGTGAGCAAGCGAAAACATGTTGAGAGGAATTCGAAAGGAATTCATTAACCGAATTTTTTTCGTTAACCGAATTGAATATTCTTATGGAAGGTAATTCGTTAACCGAAATTTCGTTAACCGAGGCGTTCGTTAACCGAGGGACCACTGTACAGTATATACAATCGATCAGTTTTACGATGTTAAAAATTAACACTAATTACTTTTATGCAATGGCTAAGATCTGTTTTATGATGGTAACGGCCTCCAACGTTTGTTTACAAAACATAATAAATACTTACAAAATTATTTTATAATATATTTTTATTAAGCTCCCTATCTAAACTATTGTGTGTCATGAGTTAAGGTGTGACAATGACAGCTCCCTATCTAAACTATTGTGTGTCATGAGTTAAGGTGTGACAATGACAGCTCCCTATCTAAACTATTGTGTGTCATGAGTTAAGGTGTGACAATGACAGCTCCCTATCTAAACTATTGTGTATTATGAGTTAAGGTGTGACAATGACAGCTCCCGATCTAAACTATTGTGTATTATGAATTAAGGTGTGACAATGACATGTATATATAGACAGATGTTAAATGATTATCCTTGCTGAGAGACATTTAGTGAAATTCTTAATATACTTCTCAAAATACAGTACAGAAAGATTTGTAACTTGTATTTGCTCGCATATTCTCATAAGAAGACACAAGCACACACCCATATATATATTCTATGCTTGTAGCCATAGACAAGGACGTCATAAACAGAAGCCCATTAGGACTATCACATCCACTAGAAAACCAGAGAAACCTACTCCTGACAGACCATACCAGTACAGTTGAACCTCGATATATTGGAGTAATTGGGGCAGATCCCAGTCCGAAAAATGCGTCAAAAAAAAAAAAAAAAAATACTGTGGTCACTCGATTAACAAAAGGTTCAATTAACGAATTAGCTGCCATTAAGGATTTTCAATTCCATTAACAAACAAAACTTTGATTAACAAAAGCCTTAGGAGAAACACGCTTTGTTGTGCGCATCAGCTGATCGGCTAGTCCTCCAATACAGTAATCGGTTCTATGTTTACATTCGTTTCCAGTGGAGTAAATATCAAGAAGGTTGTGTTCTTGAATATTTTTGCATTTTTTATATTAAAATTATTGGTCATTTTAAAATTTAGCCATCCAAGCTCTGTCTACATAAAGTTTTTCAACTAATATTTTTGGCTCGATATATGTAACTTGATTCATTTATTTTTACCCATTTACATGGACAGTTGTACCCCGCTTTACGCGGTTTCACTTAACGCAATTTCTCATATACGCGGTGCCTCGCCAGAACCGAACTTTCACTTAACGCGGTTCATCTACTCATATACGCAGGAAGCGGCGCGGGGACGATGCGCACAAGGTCGCCCAGTCATCAAAACATTACCGAGTTCTTCACCCGCCACCCGCCACAGCCGGCCCAAGTCAGTGATAGTGATAATTATAGTGAGGATATGGACTTATATGGACTTTGAGGGGTTTGACAAAGAGGCCCTGCAAGCCTCTGTGGTGGATAGTGATACAATTGATACAAGTGATACAGGTGAGGGCCAATAATCTGCCCTCTGCCTCGGAACCAACCCCCCATCCCCGTGTGCCCAGCCATCTTTTCTACTAATGTAAGTGTTAAAAAACCTAATATTATTGATATTTCACTTAATTATTAATTGTGTGTGCATACCATCATAAAGTTAAGATAATATTTTTACTGCAACATAGTTGTGTTTCGTCAAAAAGTGGAGTTTGGGGGTCGGGCCAGTCTCTATTGGAATTAATCCCATATGTTCTGTTGTTCCATTTATTCGGATTTCACTTAACGCGGTACCCTGTGGGTTCAATTGACCGCGTAAATCGGGGTACAACTGTACAAACAATCCTAAGGGTAAAGCTGTACTGTACATGTACTGTACTCAAAAAAATGTAGGAAATGATTACTACGAGTTTTGTCTTGTGCAAACTATAATATGATTACGTATATTTAAATTAATCATTATCTTATTAGAATTCCAGCAATGTAAATTATATTCTCCCCGGTCACTTCTATGACATTTTATAAGCAAAAAACAAAAACTCAATCTAAAGGACATAAATAAACAAATAAATACTTCACCAGACCTTTGGCGCCAACTGTCAAACATGTCACTGTCACCACCCCCTCCTCCCACCCTTCCTCCCAGCCAGGGTTTGGTGGTTTTAGGCTTAAAGTTTTTATCTTATATAATATCACAGACTAAAGTTAGGAGAATATAATTTGCATTGCTGGAATCCCTGTAAGACAGTGAATAATATGAATCTAGACATCATATATTTTGCACAAGAAATAAAAATTTTAGTACATTAGTTTAGTTCATTTTAATAATGTACAAGTTTTTCAACTATATTTTTGGGTAGATTTACATAAATTTCTTCCTTTATTTTTATCAATTTAAATGCACACACCATACTAAAAGAAACATAAAAGAAATAAATGACCTAAGTGCAAACCTGTACTGTACATGAACTAAAAGATTCGGTACTAAAATTTTTATGTCTAGTGCAAATTATGGCTTGTTTATATTCAAATTAATCAATATCTTACAAGAATTCCAGCAATGTAAAGTATATTCTCCCAGGTCATTTCAATGGCATTTTATAAGAGAAAAACTTAGTCACTCTTAAGGATTGATAAATGAACACCCATTAGACCTTAAACACCAACTGTCAAACATATCACCTCACCTCCCCCTCCCTCTCCCCCATCTGTCCAGCCAGGGTTTTAGGCTTACAGTTTTTATCTTAAATATCACAGACTAAAGTTAGGAGAATATAATTTGCATTGCTGGAATCCTTGCAAGACAGCGAATAATTTGAATATAAATGTCATATATTTTGCACAAGAAATAAAAATTAATCACCTGTATCACATTACAGTAGTGATTTAAGAGTTCTAGTGTATATGTATGTACAGTGGTCCCTCGGTTAACGAACTGTTTGATTAACGAAATCCTTACGACAAACACGTTTTGTTGTGAGCATCAGCTGATGGGCTAGTCTACCAATTCAGTAATCTGTTCTATGTTTACATTCGTTTCCATTGTAGTAAATATCAAGAAAGTTGTGCTCTTTAATACTTTTGCATTTTTTATATTAAAATTATTAGTCATTTTAAAATTTTGTTTACATATTGATAATATATGCAGAACAAGGAACTAGTTTTTTGTGCGCCCATGAGCCGCTTGACTCAGCCACCAGGCGTCAGTTTGGCATTGTTTACAGTGAAGTGAACATCGTTTTTGTTGGTGTCTTGAATATTTTTGCATTTTTACATTAAAATTATTGGTCATTCTGAAATTTAGTTAACATATTGATAATATATAGCGCAGTGCAGTGTTGATATAAATACAAAGTATCTTGAATTACACCATTGAACTTAAAATTTTATTGGTGAAATTACTGCATCAAGCATGGGTCCCCTGAAAGGTGATTTCTCCTCCATCCCCACTTCTTTCTCTTCTCCCCTCTCCTCCACGCCCACTTCTAATTCCCATCATAATTATCAACCAGGAACCTTCTACATACACACCTCAAAGTAAGTGTACTTTACTGCATTTTTTTTTTTTTACTTTGTATGTACTTTTCTGTGAGCTGGAACCAATTACCCAATATCCCATTGAAACAATGGATTCGGTTAATGAAATTTTCGGTTACCGAATGACTGTGGAACGAATTGTGTTTGTTAACCGAGGGACCACTGTGTGTGTGTATATATATATATATATATATATATATATATATATATATATATATATATATATATATATATATATATATATATATATATATATATATATATATATATATATATATATATATATATATATATATATATAGTGATTTAAGAGCAATTTAGGGGATTTGTAGGAGTACAGTATTTCTGACTGTATGCATTTTTTGGCTTTACCTTGTATGTGTACTTTTTCTGTGACTTGGAACCAATTACCCAATATCCCATTGAAATAATAGATTTAGTTCACGAAACTTTCGGTTGACAAACGACTCTGTTTAAAGAAAATCAGTTGATACTGTGTTATTAAAACACTTCAACAACTAAGGTATTTAAATGTAAAATAAGGTTATTAAAGAATATTACATCAACAATAACAAAAATATGAAACAGAACTCTCTGGGTTGAAAATCAGATATATAAGTCTGGTTGTCAACAACTGTTGAATTGAATTGAAACAGTTTATTTAGCCAGAAAAACACCGAGATGATTATTGTTTACTGTAAAGTGTTATATACAGTGGTCTCTCGGTTAACGAGCACAATTCGTTCCAGAAGGTTGCTCGTTAACCGAAAAATTCATTAACCGAAACCATTGTTTCAATGGATTTTTGGGTAATTGGTTCCAGCTCACCAAAAATTACATACAAACGAAAAAGAAATGCAGTAAAGTACACTTACTTTGAGGTGTGCATGTAGAAGGCTCCTGGTTGATGATGATGATGATGATGAGAATTAGAATGGGGGTGGAGGAGAAGGGAGAAGAGAAGGCATTGGGGTGGAAGAGAAGTCACCCCATGCTGCCATTTCACCCATAAAATTTTAGTTCACTTGGTGTAATTCAAGATTATTTTCTTTAAATCAACACTGCACTGCGCTATATATTATCAATATGTAAAATATATTTCAAATTACCAATAATTTTACTGGAAACAGAAAAAAAAGCATTTATGTTGAAGAGTCTCAAACAAGATGTTCCTTCCTCTGAACCTGTAAACAAACTGACGCCAAGCTTGGTGTGTTGAGTGGCTGTTTGGCGCGCGTAAAACTAGTTTCCTGTACTTCAATTATGTTCAATAATTGTTAAAATGACTAAAAAATTTAATATAAAACTTTTAAAATGATTGAATAGTACAACCTTCTTGATATTTACTAAAATGGGAAGGAATTTAAGTCCTAGAACCGATTACTGTACAACTATTGGCGGACAAATGCGACAGCTAGTGAGCAAGTGAAAACATATTGTGGGGCGCTCGTAAGGAATTCGTTAAACGAGGGATTGCTCGTTAACCGAAGTGAAGAATCTTATGGAAGGTAATTCGTCAACCGAAATTTTGTTAACCTAGGCGCTCGTTAACCGAGGGATCACTGTATATGTAACCACAGAATTTGTCTTATGAATAAAGAGAAAACTGTAAACTGTACAGTAATATAAATATAAAAATAAGAAGAAATAAGTGTAGAAGTATATTGTATGTGGAAGACGAGTGTTTACTGGGAGCAGCTGGGTACTCCCTCTCCCTCTCTCAAACAAGATTCCCTTAGCACTTCTTTATGCATTTCACCATAATTCTCATATAATTTAGGATCTTTTGGAGCCAGGTTGTTTAAATATTATCCTAAACAAATCAACTTTCCTGAAAAAAAGAATCCCACATTGAACACCAAGAGTCATTTGTTTACAAAGGACAAACAGCTGATCGGCTCACCACAATGTCTGTCATCAACACTTAGTAAATTAGTACAGTACAGTTGTGTAGTTATTATCACTAAATAAATACTATTGAAGTGTATTTATCATCATTTAATAAATACTATTGTAGTGTATTTATCATCACTTAATAAATACTATTTCAGTTCATTCATCACCGCTTAATAAATACTATTGTAGTATATTTATCATCACTTAATAAGTAATATTGCAGTGTAAAGTATTATGCATCTGCATATACCCTGGTTTATTCATTAATCATTTGTCTAAGTTTACAAGTAGCCAAACTGAGTCATCATATAACACTCAAAGGTAGTAAATAACGTTTTTAAGAAGGCATCTTCATATAAAATACTACACAGTGTGTTATTGTGACCCATGTTGTAAGCTGGTTTGCTGAAAGCTCTTACAGGAACACATCTTGACTAAATAACCTTCTTATACAGCTTATCCCTTTATTTTCAAGTCATATTAAAAATTACATACAGTGTTGTGTTTTTTCTCTTTTACTGAAGATGTTATATTAATCATGATGAACCATAAACCATAAGAGGCCAATCATATGAGAATATAATACTGAACCAATAAATAAATAAACCTGACAAATGTGGCAACACCTGATCAGCCCCAGCCTGCTTACATACTCAAGGGTCTTAGTTCTCAGTAGACCTCATTAGACCACTGTACAGGACAATTGCCAAATCCTCCAGTTTTCGTCTCCACCTCCTCCGCCAACTCAAGTCCCTCAGAGTTCTTGCGCCCGAGCTTCTCAGTGCTTACTCAACATTCATACTTCCCAAGCTCACCTATGTCTTTCCTGCCTGGTTGATTGATTGATGCGTTTATTGAGATACAAAAAACATTAATACATCTCAAAGGGATGAAGTGACATAAGTCATCCCCACCCCAGTCCAGGAATGTCTCTCTCAGGACTCACATAAATCCCTAATATTTCATATAATCAGTTATAGTACATACAGTTATATTCTAGATGCAAAATTTCTATATTTCTTTAATATTTCATCTATTTTCCTATTTTTAAACATCCACTCTATTTGCTTGGGGACATTATTTATATGGGCATTTCTATATACATTAAGCAATGGGCATTCCAGTATATAATGTGGCAGGGAATGGGATCTGGATGTTCTACAAACTCTACATTCTTTATCCTGTCCACTTCTCTCAGCTCCAAGTTCCCAATAATATTTATATCCTAATCTTAACCTCATATACACTGAATCTTTCCACCTACTCCCATCTTTCCCATATGTAAATTTTGTGTTCATGAGAACATGATGGTAATGTTTCATTGTTTCACTTTTCTCGTATATTTCATTCCTTTTGAAATTATCTTCCATTGATTGTATTTTCCGTAATTTGCTCCTTAATTGTTTCAAGGTTTTAGTACATATTATGTCGATCTCGGCCTTTTCCATGGCTCTTTTTGCTATTATATCTACTGCTTCATTAAGACCAATGCCTACATGTGAAGGGACCCATACAAATTGAACATTATGGCCATTTTTCCTCATTGTATTTACTAATTTTCTACATGGACCAATAATGTGTTCAAAGACTGGACTCCCACTGTTCAAAGAATCCAAAGCTGCCCAACTATCAACAAAAAAATATGCATCTTTATACCTCTTTACAACATTTTCCAATCCTACTAACATTGGTCTTCCTCCCTAAATGCCACACAACAGAAACACCTTGAAAAAATGCAGAAGAGGAGATACAAGATTATTCTCTCTCCCTCCTACTCCACACATCAAGAAGTGCTCAGCACACTGACCCTCTCATCTTTCTTTGATAATCACCGGGACCTCATCTGCAAATTTGGTGAGAAGCTTTTGCACCATCCTTGACACAGGCTCTTACTTCCACCCGAGATCCCCCATCCGTGAATTGCTGTTTGACAACACAACTGCATCCAGCCCATACGAGCACGTACTGATCGCTATAAGAACAGCCCAGTCCCAACCATTGTAAAAATTATCAATAACTTGTAATAAACCAGTGTATTCACTCCCAGTAAATCCTACTTCTTGCACTGTCACTATCTTGAAATGCCCTGTAATTTGAGCTTTTCCCCATCTAGTTATTATATATCTTATTTGTATCACTTATGTTATTTGTACATTATTTGTAAATCGAAACCCATTCCCCAATTATGTAACTGTATATTTTCAGCCTCCTGGCTGCCAAGCTCTTTCAATAAACCGTTAATTATTATTATTACACGCACGCACGCACACGCACGCACGCACGCACACACACACACACACACACACACACACACACACAGTATAAACTTCATAAATGTCTGAAGGATCAAGAAGCCATTCTTATACCTCCATGTTCCATTTACATAAAGCTTGGATAATATGAGGCAAATGGCAACAGCTTATAACTGTTTGTTCCATGATCTCAATATAGTAATGTGTATTCATCATGGACTGTGTAGAGATTTATGCACTTAAACCCTTAAATCTACCATACATGTACCAATAAAAATCCTGATGCAGTATTTCGAAGATAAGAATAATAACTATGGTGAAGTTACCCGTAAATTTGGTAATATGATTTAATGTTTTATTGCACCATTAAGGGTTTCAGACACTGTGTCGGGTTGATTTTCCCCCAGATTTTTAAAACCAACCAACCAAACAAAGCAAAGTAGCCTATTTTAAGATGCATCCCAACTTTTCTTTTCTTTTTTTTCCCCAGAAAAAAAAAGAAGGTGCAGCTTATAATGGTACAATTAGGGTAAGTATTTGCCCCAAGACCCACTAAAATGTGAAGTAAATTTAACAGAATATTTGCCATTGTTCACACCTCACTACAACTACTTTATAACAGTATCTACAATATAACTTTATGAGCTGTTGGCTTACCAATATCAAGGTTGTGTAGATGCTGCAAGCCTGAAGTAGCCTGATGGAGGATGGTGAGAATACTGATGTCTGCATTAACCCGGTCCTGAATGAAGTCCTCCAGAGTAGCACTGCATAGTTCCAATGCAATGTAACGGAATTGACGACACTTTTTGGTCAGAGGGAAAAAATTAGCCATTAGTTCAAAATATGGCTTCATATGTAGGTAAAATAAAATTATGAAACATTTAGAAGGGTATTCAATCAAACAAAAAATATACAGGTTGTGGCAAAGGTCAGGAACCATAGGGATATTTTATATGTGCTCCTGGGGATAGGTCTGTACTTCTTTGACACCAATCTAACAAGTGAAAAGTATCTCAAAATGCTACAAACATATCTCATTCCAAAACTAAATGACATTCCATAAGCAGAACAGGCGAAGATGTGGTTTCAGGAGGATGCTGCACCACCAAGTTTCGCAATCATCGTCTGGAGGTTCTTAGATGAAACATTCCCAGGTAAATGGATTGGACAGCAAAAGCCCGTTGAATGGCCAACTAGGTCTTCAGACCTTACACCTCTTGATTTTTTCTTGTGGGGCCGTGTCAAGTCAGTTGTCTATGCTGACCGACTCAGAACCATATGTGATCTAAAGGATGCAATCACACCCGAGTGTGCCAATATCACTAATACAGCTAGACCCCGACTTATGACTGCTTGGACTTGCGACCGCCGCAGTTGTGACCATTTTTTTTTTTTAATTTTTTTTTTTTTTCAAATGACGCACGCATATTCTATACCGAAACGTTTCCAGTTAATGTAGTCTCCATGTATAATTAAAAAATTATGGGGGCCCCATGTGCATTCAGCTGACTACATCAAAGGTAAATGCTCAGTCACAATGTATCCATTCCTCATTATTTATTACTTTTACTGTACTGTATTTCATTGTAGATTTTTTATTTAATTTTTTTTTTTTTTTATCTATGTCGGACTTACGACCATTCGGACTTACGACCATTCGGACTTACGACCTGGATTTGGGTCCCTAACTCCGTCGTAAGTCGGGGTCTAGCTGTATATGCAAACAGCTGACCAGCCTGCCTGCATTCATGTTATTCATTTATGTAATAATTTATTCATTGGTGTAAAGTAATAGTGTCACCCAAAGGATGACTATAAGGGAAGGAACTGTTTATGTAATACAGGTTGGGCATCCCATATTTGAAATTCCCAAATAAGAAATGCTTTGAAATCCAAAAGGTTTTTCAAGTGACACCATTTTAGGGTAATCAAACCTTCTTTCGGGTGAAATTTAGAGTAAGCAAAAATTTTGCAAAATCTAAGGTAATGAAGGATTTCTTGGGATATTTAACTCATATTTTTGGGGTAAATAATTTTTAGTAGCAAGTAAATGAATGTTAAAGTAATTTGATGTTGGACTGACTGGTTGTTTCTTAAATTTTTATAGCAATTCTGCTTCTATACAACCTTGGTAAGTCTACCATTAATATAAAAAAGTATATATTTTCTTTTATTGCAATACTATACTGTGCTCTCCATTTTAAGGAAATGTCCTTTAGACTGATATTTATGGTACAGGAATACCCCGGTTATTGCAAGGGATGTGTTCCTAAAAGTTATTGCGATTAATGAAACTTCAAATACTGGGGCAATTTTTACAGCCCGCAAGTTCACCATATATTTTTTGACATATGTACAGTAGAACCTCGATAAGTCAGACTAATTGGGGGGTGTAGAGATAACGCTACTTATCCAAACTGTTTTAAGAAAATCAGTTGTTGTTATATTATTGATGCACTCCAGCAACTAAGGTCTTTAAGTGTAAAACAAGGTTATTAAAAGAGTATTACATCAACAATAAAAAAATTATGAAACAGAACTCTCTAGGTTGAAAATCACACTTAAGTCTAGTTGCCAACAACTATTTTCACCAAGATGATTGTTATTTACTGTAAAGTGTTATATGTAAGCAACCAAAGAAATTATCTTATGAATAAAGATAAAACTGTATACTGTACAGTACACCCACCTCTCGTTTTACGCGGGGGTTACGTTCTTGAAAACCACCGCTTAATTAAAAAATGCGCAAATTAAACATAATTTTCCCATAAAAATACCTGTAAATGGTACAGGTTAGGGGAACCATCATATACCGCACAGGGTATGAACAGTGCTCTTGCTTAAACCAAGCACGCGGTCAACCTCCGACACAGGCTCTCCTCTCTAAAGGCGGGTGATTACAATTAATTTCACGTCCATTGTGATTCTTTTTTGTGCTTTTTTAGCTTTAGGCGCCCCAGAGGAGGCAAATGGATGTTTTCCAGACATGATTAATGGGGTAAACAGCGTTTAACACTAAATAGGTACGTGATAAACACACAATGCAAATGAGAGCACAAAGAAAAAGCAGTGCAGGTGTGAACTGAGAAAGCAATAAGTGGGAAGCTTGCTGGATGTCGTCACAGTTGTTGTATAGAATACTTTATTATCATCATTATCTTCATTAGTCGTAATAATCTTTATTATTACATTATGAAAATAATTATTATTATTCAGAATATTAAAATCGTTGATGCTGATATGACTGCGACTTTACAATAATAACCTACAAGCACCTCACCAGGCATCACACGCGACTCCACTGCGAGGCAACCAGGAGAATACGCGCGGCAAATTTAAACTGTCTTGAGCGCGTTATTTAAAAAATAGGTGCGCGTAAATTAGCTTTTGGTATTAATTGAACAATCGCGTTATTCCAGAAATGCTGAAATCAAATGCGAGTTACCTGAACTATAAAGATAAAAATAAGAACAAATAGATGTAGGAGTATTTTGTACAGTAAGTCCTCGCTTAACATTGTCCCACTTAACGTTGTTTTGGTACTACGTCGCTAAACTTTAGATACCCCAAATTTGCTTAATGTCCCGGTGATTCGGTACAATATCGTTTTGCGTCGTCACGGACTACTTTTTACGGTGCATCACCCTCTCTTGTCTGGCCGCGCTATGCTTTCTCAGCTCGGCGCGCTGCCCTCACTCGCGGAACGTCACAGCGTCCCCAAGCGACGCTAAGCCAGTCTCTGTTACGATTTCACATCATTCGTGTGTGCTTAAGTGTTTTTGCTCGAAAGCTGTACTCTAACCATTCGAAATGGCTTCCAAGCACCCATCAAGTGCTACTGATGCTAGTGTAGTGAAGGGGCAACGTAAGACCATCACTCTTGCTACGAAAATGGATGTATTAACCCAATTTGAAGAAGGGGAACGTGCTTGGTCTAACCCCCACAACGGTGCGTACTAACCGGACCAACGCTGACAAGATTAAGGTTAGTGCTGGAAGTGGTTCTTCTCTGAGTGCTACTAAGACTACTCATACTAGAAGTACTGTGATAGAAAAGGTGGAAAAGATGCTGGCTATGTGGATGGAGGACCAGAATCAAAGCAAAGTGCCTGTGAGCCTTATGGTTATCCAGCAAAAGGCCAAATCCTTGTTTAACGACATGAAGGAAACAGAGGGTGAAGGATCGAAGGAAGAGACCTTTACGGCCAGCCAAGGCTGGTTTCAACTATTTAAGCTTTGGTATAATATCCATAACATTAAGATGACTGGTGAAGCTGCTAGTTCAGACACAGTTGCTGCAGAGACATTCCCGCCAGAATTCAAAAACATTATCCAGGAAGGAGGCTATTCATTGAAGCAAGTCTTCAATGTGGATGAGACTGGTCTCATTTGGAAAAGGATGCCTGAGAGGACCTATATCTCCAAGGAGGAGAAAAGAACAGCAGGTTTTAAAGCGGCAAAAGACCACTTGACGCTTCTCCTTGATGTGAACGCTGACGGCGACTTCAAGCTGAAGCCGATTGATTTCTCGCACTGCCAACCCACTGGCCCTGAAAGGTTACTCTAAGGATCACCTTCCAGTGATCTACAAGGCAAATAAGAAGGCATGGATAACCGGCGCCACATTTGACCAGTGGTTAAACGTGTGCGCCATCCCTGCAATGAAGGAATACTGTACCAAGGAGAATCTTGACTTTAAAATTCTTCTGATCCTTGACAATGCTCCAGTTCACCCTCCCAATCTCGACAACTTCCAAAACAGTGTGAAAGTTGTATTCCTGCCTCCCAACACGACAGCACTGATACAGCCTATGGACCAAGGCGTATTAATTATGCCCTACCATGGCATAGCTGCTCAAGGCTATAGACGGAGAAAATTAACTCACGATCCGAGAATATTGGCGGGGCTTCAACATTCTTCATGCAATTGACAACATTGGCAAGGCATGGGAAGAGGTTTCAGAAAGTTGCCTGAATGGTGTGTGGCGTAAATTGTGGCCATAGTGCGTCAACAGTTTTACGGGATTCACGGACTTAGTCCCAGCAGTGAATAGGGATATCCTCAGCTTGGGTAGACAGGCAGACTTTGATGAGCTGGAATCAGAGGATATTGAGGAAGTCTTGGCATCCCATACAGAAGAGCTCACCAACGAAGACCTGCAAGTGTTAACAGAACACAGTCCCGTTGAAGATAATGATGACAACGACGACGACAAAGAAGAACCAAACGAACGCTAACTTCCAAGAGGATGGCAGAAGTGTTCAACATGATCCAGCAAGGAATGCAAATCCTTATAGATGACGACCCAAACAGAGAACGTAGCTCAAAGATGCGACGCTGCATTGATGAGTACAGTCAGTCTGTACTCACCCCTGAAGATGTGAATTACACGAAAGCGCTTGGGAACTTTGTGTTTTCTTCTTTCCTGGTGGTTATCAGCATATACCTAGATCATGCGCACCTACAGTGATTTACTTGCATGGTCGTAGGTCGAGTATGTCAAAAGTCGAGGAGCAGCTATATTAATATTATTTTTTTTACGGGATTAGCCTACCCGGGCACAGGTCAATGACCCACATCAGGGTCTGGGGGCAAAGTTATAAAACCCTGTAATAATAATAATAATAATAATAATAATAATAATAATAATAATAATAATAAAAATAATAATAAAAATAATAATAATAATAATAATAATAATAAAAATAATAATAAAAATAATAATAATAATAATAATAAATAAAAATTAATAATAAAAAAAAATATTACATAAAAATACTGTACAGTAGACCCTAGGTTAACGAACGCCTCGATTAACAAAATTTCGATTAACGAATTACCTTCCATTAGAATCTTCAATTCGGTTAACTAAAAAAAATTTGATTAACGAAATCCTTACGAAAATCAGGTTTTGTTTTGAACATCAGCTGATAAGCTGAGGAGGTACTCAGCCAATACAGTAATCTCTTCTACATTTACATACGTTTCCATTGGAGTAAATATCAAGAAAATTGTGGTTTAATATTTGTGCATTTTTATACAGTACTGTATTAAAATTATTGGTCATTCTAAAATTTAGCCATCCAAGCTGTCTACATAAAGTTTTCAACTATTTTTTTGGCTCGATATATGTAACTTTATTCATATACTGAAACTCATTTACATGCACACACTGTCCTAAGGGCAAAGCTGAACTGTATATGTAATCAGAATAATGTACAAAATGAATACTAAAATTGTTGCCTAGTGCAAACTATGGCATGTTTACATTCATATTAATCACTATCTTATAAGAATTCTAGCAATGTAAATTAAATTCACCCCAGTCACTTCTTTTAAATTTTATAAGCAAAAAACAAAAACTTAACCTAAAGGACATAAATTAACAATTAACAATTAAATATTTCACACCACAGGCGCCAACTGTCAAACATGTCACTGTCACCCCTCCCTCCCTCCCCTCCACATTCCAAAGAAAGGTTTGGGGGTTTTGAGAAGGCTTTAAGTTTTAATCATATATAATATCTCAGACTAAAGTTAGGGGAATATAATTTGCATTGCTGGAATTCTTGCAAGACAGTGAATAATTTGAATATAAATGTCATTTTGCACAAAAGATAAAATTTTTGCTCTCTCTAATAAAATTTTTAAATTTAATGTAAAATTTGTATGTCTAATGCAAATTTTAGCTTGTTTATATTCAAATTAATCACTATCTTATAAGAATTTGAGCAATGTAAATAATATTCTGCCCAGTTATTTATATACAATTTTATGAGCAACAACATAAATAAATAAATTAAATACTTCTGCAGACCTTCTCCTAACTGTCATTAGTACATCTCACCCCCCCCCCCCCCCTCTTCCCACGCTCGCTCGCTCCCTCCCTACCCCCCACCTTCTTGAGAAAAGTTTGGGGGTTTTCACTAGGCTTACAGTTTTAATCATATACAATATCTCAGACTAAAGTTAGGAGAATTAAATTTACATTGCTGGATTCCTTGCAAGACAGCGAATAATTTTAATATAAACGTCATATATTTTGCCCAAAAGATAAAATTTTTGCTCTCTCTAATGAAATTTTTAAATTAGATCTAAAATTTGTATGTCTAATGCAAATTTTAGCTTGTTTATATTCAAATTAATCACTATCTTATAAGAATTCCAGCAATGTAAATTATATTCTGCCCTGGTTATATTTCTGAGCTGGTTATCTTAGAAGTCAAAAAGCGGACAGCCGAGATAAATCCAGGATTTGGAGAAAATTACATAGAGTCCCTTTGCAAACTTTTTAGATTGCCATTTAAAAAAAAAATCGTAGCAAACAGAGACTTTCTAGACAACGGTGGGCGACATATTCCGCCAGACCTGAAGTCTTTAATCGGATGTTCAAAGTATTCCCATGCAGCTCTTCTGAATGCAAACGAGGCTTTAGCAGCGTGAACCTTATCGTGACGGAAACGAGGTGTAGACTGGAAACCAGACGACTACGTACACAAATGGCTTAGGTGTCATCGTTCAGCAACTGATACACAAACAAGAATAGCCAAGTCCAAGGATCTCACTGTGGATCCAGTTTGGAAATTCTGTTAAAAATTTCTCCAAGACTGCAAAAGTTAAGGTGAGCCTAAATAGAATATTTTTTAAATTGTATTTTCATAAATTGTATTGCTTTGAGACTGTGGAATCATGATAATTTACAAATTACCAAGCCCTGCGTTAGCAAGGTTTGGTATTGAAACTAAGGGTAAAAATGTCGCCTGCGTGTACAGTACAGTAGGATATAGGGATCCGGGAAGTTCAGCTTATCTGTCTGTCACGAAACTCCTCCGACACAATGGGACCACTTGTTACCAATATTGGAACATAGATTGATTAGAACAATGCGAGGGTCAGTTAAGCATTGATATAAATGATATTGTCCCCAATGTTAATGCCCACCGCCCACCAACCCCTATTTTGACCCTCCAAAATCAGTCAGGACCTCCAGTTGTATGGGCTCGCTGCACTCGCCAGTGCCCCCACCATCTGAGTAATACTGTACTTTCAAAGTACGTTCACTCACTTCTTTTTTTAGCACTACACTACTGTACCTCACGGAGAGTGTGGATTGACAATACAGTCTGTAACAGTTGGAAAAGACCCCAAATGTACATCATATTAAATTCTCCTTCTCTGAGCTGATAGTTTAATAATGTCTAATTTTACATCTAAAACTACACTTTCACTACTTCTTGATAAAAGATGTACTTTGTGAAACAGTGGCCGGTCTTCTTGTTCTTATTATGCATATGGTATATTTTTTATGTAAAATGAATACTGTACTACTATATTTGAAATGTTTTATAAATATTATATTCTATGTTTTCAAGATAATACATTTTTTAGTCACCAAAGTTTTCATTGTAATATAAGCATAAAATAAATGCATGGAAATAAATCTGCCTTATGAAACAAAATAAAACAGAAAAATTATGAAATAAACAAAGATTAGTTTGTGCTACAAGACACCATGTCGTGTCACAAACAATATTCTCTACCATCTCTGGTCAGTGTTCAATTTTAATCATTCAGCACAGACAAACTTCCAAATTCTGATCACTCAGAATGTATTACTCAATTGTTAAAATCTCGCCAAAATACCGACAGTTTTCAAACCACCTATAAAACTGAATGGCATTCAACATTTTCCTATTTATCCCATAAAATTCAAACCTTCATAATAATTTTCTTTAAGTTCTATTACAAACTTTCCAGATAAATGAAAATAACAAATAAATTCTTTCTTGTTTCCTAAAAATTTTCATTCGATATAATTTTCATATACAGTAATGTACCTGTTCAGTGCAGAAATATCTGATGACATGTGGATGCTGATCACTTTCCCGAAGAAGTTCCACTTCCCGATCAGCAATTGAGAAACAGTCAGGAAGGACCCGTTTGACCGCCACTGCTCGGCCATCAAATGTACCTCTGTGTGTATATAATATAATATAATATAATATAATATAATATAATATAATATAATATAATATATATATACGTATATATATATAAATAAATATATATATATATATATATATATATATATATATATATATATATATATATATATATATATATATATATATATATATATACATTTATAATATAAATATATATATACACACACACACACACACATATATATCCTTATACATATCACTACATCCTTGACCACCGAAGGGTCAAGACGTACCTGGCGCTCCTCTCGGAGCAGCCAGGTCAACTGTCAAGTTGGCCCATACCAACTCCCTCCCCTGAACCCTCCTCCCCACCGGAATATCAACAAGTTCATGCCAGAAGTTACTATTTCATTTAGGAAAGGAATGGAACCAGTGTCAAACAGAGGTGAACAGTGGTGAATCGTGCTTAAGTCAGTGAGAACAACTCAACAGTAACAGTGGTACCCAAGTTAACCTTCACACAGTGAGGTCCCAGGTATCCATTGATAATGGCCCGTGAGACCCAACAACCAGCGATGTGTTAATCCGTCTACGATAGGAAGGCCTGGGACCACACCTCACTCATATAACACCGTCTGTGAGGGAATTACTAAACCACGTGAGGCCCCGCATAACACCATCTGTGAGGGAATTACTACACCACGTGAGGCCCCTCATAACACCATCTGTGAGGGAACTACTACACCACATGAGGCCCCACATAACACCATCTGTGAGGGAATTACTACACCACGTGAGGCCCCTCATAACACCATCTGTGAGGGAACTACTACACCACGTGAGGCCCCGCATAACACCATCTGTGAGGGAATTGCTACACCACGTGAGGCCCCTCATAACACCATCTGTGAGGGAATTACTACACCACGTGAGGTCCCTCATAACACCATCTGTGAGGGAATTACTACACCACATGAGGCCCCTCATAACACCATCTGTGAGGGAATTACTACACCACGTGAGGCCCCTCATAACACCATCTGTGAGGGAACTACTACACCACGTGAGGCCTCTCCTAACACCATCTGGGAGGGAGTTACTACACTACGTGTTTGCTGTTCAACACCTACAATAATCTGTATGCTAACTGTATGTTCCTTTATCTTTCTCTAATGAGGCTTTTATTAAACCACCAATGTCAATGCATGTAATAAGTCATTTATGTCCAATGTATATTTTCAGCCTTCGGGCTGCAGAAATTTTTTAATAATCCGTTAATTATCACACACACACACACTCGCTCGCACGCACGCACACACACACACACACACACACACACACACACACACACACTACTACTACTACTACTACTACTACTATGCTGTCACTCGGAATCGAGTATAACGATCATCCAGCTATGATAAAATGATAAGAGTTATTAATGATGTCACCTTCATTGGTGAGCTCTGGGGTGACTAGAGAGGCCAATACGGAACCGGCAGAGTCGTCCACAGAAGTTGCACGTGTAGAAGGGTACATCTAATGCTGGAAGGGCAGTGGCAGCTTTTTACAGCATTGGTGCTTGTCTGCCTCGATATGCAGTCAGGCTAACTCAAAAGTATTGACACCTTCTTGTGTGGTGCTCCTCCAAGCATTATGGTGTGAAGTGATCTTCCCCAGGTGAAGGGGTCAATTTGGCAATTTTTCAGTTTTGTCTTAAGACTATCCTTATACCTTTTCAGTTGCCCGCCTGCGTTACATTTACTATTCGTTAGGTGACTTATAAAGTAGCTGCTTTGGCAGTCTATTGTCAGTCATGGGGCGCCGGTGGGTAGAACAGTACCGCTCTTGCCTCGCAAGCGAGATGTCACGGGTTCGATTCCCGGGCCAGTGGAAAGTTGTTCGGACACACTTCCCAGACTCCCTTGGTCCCTGTTCACCTAGCAGCAAAGTAGGTACCTGCTGTAAAACGAAAGTTGCGAATTCATATTCAGGGACAAGTTGTTGGAGCATCCAATAACTTGCTTAGACATAGACCATTGACTCTTCAGGCTTCTACGCCCTTGACTCTTCAGGCTTCTACGCCCTTAACTCATGAGACATAAAGGCAAGCATGAACTTAGTATGCTTCCCTGTTGGGCGCTGTAAACGCTTCTGTGCTTCACCTTACACAAGGATGTAGGGGGGTGCCCAATAAAAAAAAAATAAAAATTGTCAGCCATGCGGGTAACATGGCCAATTTAGTGCAGTTGTTAATGGATAATGGAAGCCTCAGTGCTCCTACAGTTGGTGTCAGTGAGAATACTGGCATTTGTTTTCTTGTCTTTCCAGCGAACTCAGAGAATGGAAAGTAGACTATGATGGTGAAAGTTTTCAAGTGCCTAGAGGTGCCTCCTGTATGTGGCCCATGTCACGCTGCCATACAGCAGGGTGGGGAGGACCACTGCTCAATATACAGTACATGCAACTTTGTAGATAATTTCAGCTCCCTACAGTTGACGTAGATGGATACAGAGTCTGCCAAAGGCTTGAGATGCACATCTGATCTGATGTTGAATCTCTTCATCGATGTTCGCGGTGGTGGACAGGTAGGACCCGAGATACCAAAAGTGGGTAACATTAGAGAGGGTAGCACCGTTAAGCTGGATGGATGGCTGAGGTGTGGCTGAACCAGGGCAGGCTGAAAGAGAATCTGAGCCTTACGTACAATCACCTCAAGACCGAAGTGTGCATACGCATATGAGTAGTTGTTCAGGATCCCCTGTAAGTTGCGTTCAATGTGTGCAACATGGGTGTGGTCATCTGTACACTGAAGTTCAACTAATGGAAGCTGCCGACACCTTTGTTCCTGCCTGGGATCATCTTACGTTGAATAGACCGTTCATCCGGTACTCGATGTCCACCCCGCTGGCTAAATTGGCACTGCCACGAGTAAGAAAGGCAGTAAAAAAATGGAAAAGAGAGTTGGTTCCAGTACACACCCTTGTTTTACCCCCGTTTGGATGGGGAATAATTCAGACTGGATGCCATTGTGCTAGAGACTGTCATTCATGCCATCGTGAAATTGCCTCACAATGGCGATGAATTTTGGTGGGCAGCCTAAACAGCTGACGGTCCTCTGGAGGGCTTCCCTGTTGAACAAGTCAAAGTCCTTGGTTAGATCTATGAAGGTCATTAAGAGGTCACGATGCTGTTCTGTGCACTTTTCCTGTATCTGGCGGGCAGCAAAGATAATGTCAGTGGTGCCTCATGATGGTCTAAAGCCACACGAGACTCTGGGAGGAAGTTTTCCGCCTCCTCAGGAAGGAGTGTGTTTAGGAGGATTTGCCAGCTACGAACAGCAGCAAGATCCTGCCACAGCTACCACAGTCTGACCGGTCTCTCTTGTTATTATAAATAGTGACAATGGAGGCATCTTTAAGAGCTTGGGGGATTTCCTCATTTTCCCATATATTCTCGAGGAGAGAGTGGAGACGGCTGGTAAGCAGAGGTCCTCCTTTTTTATACACCTAGGATTGGTTGTTATTTTTCATGTGTTTGATGGCAGTAGCTACCTCATCCAGGGATGGAGGATAGCTGAGGTGAGTCAGCTCTGGATGCTGAGGGACCTGCTGGGTAGTCAGGACATCCACATCGGTGTTTTGGTTCAGCAGCGAATTGTAGTGCTCTTTTCAGTACTGAAGGATGCCTTCTTTGTCTTTCATTAGGGAGTTACCATCAGATGTGTGGAGGGGGGCTGAGACATGAGTGACGACTAGCCCATAAAGTGTTTTAGTGGAATTGAAGAATTCGTGCATCTTGTGTCGAACTGCAAATTTTTGTGTTTCCATGCTTTGTTTAAACTAGTCGTTCTTTAGATTGCGAAGTTTGCGCTGGGCCACCGCTTTCTTCTTGCGGAAGATATCAGCTTTGGTCTGAGACTGAGGGTTGTTCTGCCAGTCAGTTAAAGCAGCACGTTTATCATTGCTGAGTACACTGATTTCCAGGTTATTTTTATCAAACCATTCCTGGTATATTTTTTCAATCTGGTTGAGGGTCTCTCTGCAGGTTTTTGTCAGAACAGTGTTAAGAATATCCCATTAGGAGCTGGGATTTGGGTTGCTTGTTGTCGGGTTGTTCATCAGGCCATCTCCGAGCTGCTCTCTGAAAGCGTGTGTTACCGCTGGATCCTCCAAACGCTTAGTGTTAAAACCTCTTCTAGAGGCTTACTAACTTAGCCGTTTTGGGGTGAGGTGAAGTGAGAGCTTGGCTCTGACGAGCAGATGATCAGTGTCACAGTGGTTTGAACCATGCATGGCTCGGGTGATGAGGACATGTCAGCAATCTCTTTCTCTGACACTGATGTAATGAATGAGATGCCAGTGTTTGGATTGTGGGTGTTGCCACGAACCCTTAAGCTTGTCAGCCTGCCTAAACAAGGTGTTGGTGATAGTGAGGTTGTGTGCAGCACATTTGCTTAGGAGGAGTAGGCCATTGGGATTACATTTGCCTAGTCCATTTCTCCCTATGGTTCCCTGCCAAATGTCAGCATCTCTGCCAACTCTGGCATTTAAGTCACTTATGAGCACGCACGCACGTCAGAGTTAGCTGGGTATACTGCCCGGCTGAACTGTGCCAAGTTGCCCAAAGGATGGTTTGAGTGTTGAAGGAGCCATGTTTGTACATAATATATGTGTATTTTATGATATGCTATGTATCAATTTATGTACAAAAATATTTCTGGGCAATGCTGAGTTAACCATATAGTTAAGCTAGCCAGCTGACTCACACGTTTGTGGTTGCAGCACTGCATGATGTATAAGCAGTGATGTCACATTGCGCTCTGGGGGACGGAGTGCAGCGACAGCTGGGTAGCAACGTAGTTACTGTAGCCCCATTCCTACACATCAATTTTCACTTCCCACACCTCTTCATTTCTCATATTCTATAGTTTTATATCAGTTTTTTTTCTAAGCCAACATTAGAGTACGTACCGAAGTGATTTTTCCACAACTGTTATAGTTTCATTACACGTAACAATGCCAACAAGCATAGCCATCTCACAACTAACTGGCAACGTGTTATTGGGCATTCTATTATTACTTATAATGATTACTTTACATGATATTAGATGCTTTTCACACTATTCATACTCGTACATCATTCTCGGATATTGAATGGTTAGGCAGTACGAAGACTGTCATAAACTGCCCATTAAAATACTTAGTGAGAGCAAGCTGTGAGCCACCTGACAACCTTTAGCACTAATAAAAATGCTAGACAAGTCCATGAAACCAACCTTAACATTCACAACCATCCAAATGTACACATCATAATGATTATGCACAAACATATACAGTATGTATAGGATACTATACAAGAAAATAACGAATAAAATAGCTAATAGAGATTTTGAGTTTCTGTAAAGTTGAGAGACACATATTGTGCTCTTACTTTTCTCTTCACTGGATTTAGCACTCACTTTAGGCATGGTGACAAAGATATATATGCACACACACAAACAGAATATGAAAAAACCCTAGGAGATCAAAAACATATGTGGTGAGGAGTGATGGGAAACTGACTGATCGTATCAAAACAATGAAACGAGCTCAGGAGGGCATTACCAAAAACTTCCTCCATCTAGTTAGATGAAGAAGCAAATATTGTCACAAATTCATTCTGCTAAATCGAACTTCAGCTAAAATTAATTGCATTGTAAGGGATGATTACTGGATTTCATAAAAAACTAATCCCGAGAACGCACCACAAAGAACTACTAGGAAGCACAAAACCACAAGGAAAATTATTTTGTTGTATAGGAGTGGTGTGCGTGTCTAGTGCAGATAACAGAGAAATACACAGTAAGCATAAAAACTGCTAACAACAGGATATAGTGGTATGTGGAGGAAGGAACCTTGATGAATAGACGTTGTTCAGGCCACCCTTACTCAACAACAATATATGAAGGCCAAAAAATTATGGAATGCATGCAAGATAGGACTACACACACAGTGGAAAAACACTGTGGAAGAGTTGCAAATGGAGTGCACAGTATTAATGGCAGTGCAGAGACTGAATTCAGTTGGTGTTTACTAAAGCATACTCGCTATTAACCTGAATTAACACAATGTCACAAGGACAAAAACTTCTAGTAACACGTCATATTTTCTGATGAGAAAACATTTTCACCAGATAATATGGCTTCTCTTTTCCAAGGTTCCTCAGGCCTGCTAACTTTTCATTAGTTTCAAGGATGCATGCATCAGATGGCTCGACTTTCCTTCTATGCATTCACCAAAACTTTGAAGATAGTTAAGTCTTTGACTGTCCAGTTTGTTTACAGCTTAGAGTAAGAAATATTCAAATGTGTAACATAACTATTTCAATCAGTCTATTAAATGCATAAATATCTTCACTTCTGGGTAAGGAGAAATTTGACTAAACTACTTTATAAAAAGTATATTTGAGAAGTCTCATTCAATTTTACATCATATACTGTACACTGTTTCTACAGAATTTACATGCATAATAATTGTCGAAAGATAATATGCAAACTAGAAGCAAAAAGAAGTTAACTTTTATTAATAGTAATTCTCTGGAAAAATCAATTTAAGAGTATGTGGTTGGTACTAAAATGAGTTTTACTATACAACTGAGACATGTTAACTACTCACTTGAACACAAAGGTACCATCACAGCCTTTCCCAAGCAACTGCTGTGGATCAAATATGATTTTGCCGACACTAACAGTTCCATTATCCAGTTCCTCTGCTAAGGCTGTGATGTTGCCAGAGGAGCCTCCAGAGCTGTTAGATCCTTGTGACCATGGACGTCTAGATGACATCTCTTGAGTCAGCCTTGCATAATCCTGAGCCTACAGGTAAAGACAACAGTGAATTTCTAAGTAACCAAGTTAATAAAATGTTAACATATCTGATTACAATACAGAATACAGCTAGACCCCGACTTACGACAGGGTTAGGGACCCAAATCCAGGTCATTAGTCGTAAGTCCGACATAGATAAAAAAAAAAATCCCAAAAATTTAAAAAAAAAAAAAAAAAAAATCAAAAATTTTGTTTTCAAAAAAATAAAATAAAAATCTACAATGAAATACAGTACACTAAACATAATAAATAATGAGGAATGGATACAGTACAGTAAAAGTAATAAATAATGAGGAATGGGTACAGTATGACTGAGCACTTACCTTAAATGTAGTCAGCTGAATGCACATAGGGCCCCCATAATTTTCTATTTACAGGATACATGGAGATTATATTAATTGGAAGAAGCAGAAGAGGAGACAGGGCTGCGTGGGTCATCAACGTCGCTTTCTTCGGACAGGTTTATGTACTGTGAAAACTTGCTGGTTGAAGGTATTGGGTCATCTTGAGGTAGTGAAGAGGCAGCACTGGTGGGGCGTGAGGAGACAGCACTGGGGGACTTCTTGAAATAGATGTCCAATTTAGACTGCACAGTTTGCTTTTTCTTTTCATAATAAATTTCTCTGTAGTAAGCAAGTGCAACTTGGATCATTCTGTCAACTTTGGCATAACGCTCATAATTTTGATCCATGCCATCAAACATTTGCATTGCTTTATTAATTGTAGCAAATGCCTCTGCCATTTGTTTCACTGAAAACTTTTTGGGGGGTGCAGGTTCTTCTTCTACATTTTGTCTCTCTTCTTCCTCTGCAACTTTCTGTGCATCTACTTCAATAAGATCCTCGTTACTGAGCTCTTCTGCTACACTTTCAACCAACTGTCCAACATCTTCATTATCAATTTCTAACTCCAGCTGTTTACCTAACTCCACTATCTTGTTACTAATATCCGAAATAACTTCATTTTCATTAAATCCTTTGAAACTGTGCACATATGTTTTCAGGATTTTCTTCCATATTCCATTCAAGCAATGTTTTGTAACCTGATCCCATGCTGCACTTATGTTCTTTATACATGACAAAATGTTGTACTCCTTCCAAAACTCTCTGAGCGTTTTCTCACCTTCATTAGCAGCAACAGCCTGAGCGAAGGTCGTGCGTAAATAATACGCTTTAAAGGCAGCAATAGCACCTTGATCCATGGGTTGGATGATAGAGGTAGCGTTGGATGGAATGTACACTACCTTAACATCAAGGTGCATGTCGTCCAGGTGTGGTGGGTGTCCCAGAGCATTATCCAAAATCAGTAAAATCTTGAATGGAATCTGTTGTTGCAGACAATACTCCTTGGCTCGTGGAATGAAACAAGTCATGAATCAATCCTCAAACAGTACTAGGGTCATCCAAGCTCTCGTGTTTCTGCGATAAAACACTGGCAGTGTGTGCTTGCTGACATGTTTAAAAGCCCTGGGGTTCTCTGAATGATACATCATGAAGGGCTTTAGCTTGAAACCAGCAACATTCTCCCCCCAACAGAAGTGTAATTCTGTCCTTGAATCCGGGCATTGTTTTCGCCTCTCTCTTTGTGGATGTATGTCCGCTCAGGCATGCGCTTCCACAATAATCCAGTCTCATCCACATTGAATATTTGCTCAGGCAAATAATTCCCTTCCACAATCACTTCATCTAACTCCTCCTTAAAAGCTTCGGCAGCACCAACATCGGCACTAGCTGCCTCTCCACTCACCTCAACATTGTGTAGACTGTAGCATTTTTTAAATCTATCAAACCACCCATGACTTCCTGTAAAGGTTTGATCACATTCATCTCCTGCCTGCTCCTTCAGGCTTTGGAACAGGCTTCTTGCTTTAGCCTGTATGGTTAGAAGGCTTAAGGGAACACGCTTCTGTATCTGGTCTTCTATCCATATCACCAATAATTTTTCCATATCATGAATAGGACCTTGTCTTCTCTTTGATATTATAGTTCCCCTTATAGGTGTTGTTCCTTTCACTACATCACGAATACGTTCCTTGTCCTTCAGAATAGTGGATATGGTCGAGTGTGAGAAACCTAGGTCACGTGAGATTGTTGCTACAGTTTTTCCATTCTCATGCTGAGTTATTATCTTCATTTTCATCTCAAAAGTAATTGCCTGTCTCCTTTTCTTTGGAGCACCACCAGCACTCTCATTTATACGCTTTTCAGTCATTATAAAGTAAATTAAATACGATAATAACGAAAGTTCACAGCGCGATCAGTAGGATACGATAGCCAAACACCAACTAAGCGCTCCACTGAGTGAGTGTACCCACGAGGCAACCCGAGACGCGCCACCAACTCGCCCGGACGGAAACGTTTCGGTATAGAAAATGCGGGCGTCATTTGAAAATATTTTTGGTCACGACTGCCGCGATCGTATGTCCCGACGGACGTACGGTCAAAGCAGGTCGTAAGTACCAATGGACGTAAGTCCATGTGGTCGTAAGTCGGGGTCTAGCTGTATATCGTACATATACACTAGAACTCTTAAATCACTACTGTAATGTGATACAGGTGATTAATTTTATCTCTTGTGCAAAATATATGATGTTTATATTCAAATTATTCGCTGTCTTGCAAGGATTCCAGCAATGCAAATTATATTCTCCTAACTTTAGTCTGAGATATTATATAAGATAAATACTTTAAAGCCTAACGAAAACACCAAAGTTTTGTCTGGGAAGGGAGGGAGGGAGGGAGGGAGGGAGGGAGGGAGCATGGGAAGAGAGGGGGAGCAGGAGGTGAGGTGTATTTTGATTGACAGATAGTGCATCTGGTGAAGTATAATTTGTTTATTTACTTGAGGTTTTGTTTTTAGCTCATAAAATTTATAGAAATTACCAGGGCAGAATATAATTTATATTGCTGGAATTCTTATAAGATAGTAATTAACTTGAATATAAACAAGCTAAAATTTGCATTAGACATACAAATTTTAGATCAAATTTAAGAATTTTATTAAGAAAGAGCAAAAATTTTGTCTTTTGTGCAAAATTTATGACGTTTATATTCAAATTATTCGCTGTCTTGCAACGATTCCAGCAATACAAATTATATTCTCCTAACTTTAGTTTGAGATATTATATATGATTAAAACTGCAAGCCTAGTGCTTTTCCCCAAACGTTTCTCGGGAAGGTGGGGGGGTAGAGAGGGAGGAAGGGAGGGGTGACAGTGACATTGTAGTGGACTCCATCCCCTACAAGGGACGACTGAGCCCCCGCGCGCCTACCAGTCAATGAGCGTACAGCCAGCGGTGCCGGTAGACCTACTCTCCAGCGCGGACGCACACGTAGCAACGCTAGGACCAGAGTGCCGGTGGCCTCCTCCTCTGTGATTGGCCCTCTCGCTATGCTCACCCCAAATCCTGATCCTCGTAAATTGTATAAATACGGCCATGGCTGGCCAGGGAGACCATTCTACTCTGACCTGCAGGACCAGCAAGATCTCTCTCCAGCACCTCACCACCCAGCTTCCTCAGAGAGCTCCTCGCCCTACAGGAACTCTGAGCAAGCTACACCTCACCTAGTAACTCCTTAGCACTACTCTGTACAACAATATATTTTCAGAAAATGCATCTTGAGTTTCTATTCTACCTCATTCCTGAGTGTGAGATATCTACATGTACATACGTTGTGTGGCCATACAAAGAGATAATAGACATCTAAAGATAATTGCCTACTGGCCACAATACAGTACGCTACAACATGTTTGACAGTTGGTGCCTGTGGTGTGAAGTATTTATTTGTTAATTTATGTCCTTTAGATTGAATTTTTGTTTTCTGCTTATAAAATTTAATAGAAGTGACCTGGGTGAATTTAATTTGCATTGCTGGAATTCTTATAAGATAGTGATTAATTTGAATGTAAACATGCCATAGTTTGCACTAGACAAAAATTTAAGTAATCATTTTGTACATTACTTTGATTACATGTACAGTACAGCTTTGCCCTTAGGACAGTGTATGCATGTAAATGAGTTTCAATAAATGAATAAAGTCACATATATGAGCCAAAAATAGTTGAAAAACTTTATGTAGACAGAGCTTGGTTGGCTAAATTTTAGAATGACCAATAATTTTAATACTGTATAAAAAAAATGCACAAATATTAAAGAGCACAATTTTCTTGATATTTACTCCATTGGAAACGAATGTAAACATAGAAGAGATTCCTTAATTGGCTGAGTACCTCCTCAGCTTATCAACTGATGTTCAAAACAATACCTGATTTTCGTAAGGATTTCGTTAATAAATTTTTTTTTCGTTAACCGAATTGAAGCTTCTTATGGAAGTTAATTCGTTAACCGAAGGACCACTGTATCATACTCATGGTTGTTGTTGTGTGTGTTGCAGACTGTGTATAGATTTGCACCTATTTAAAAATAAAGAGAAAAAAAGAACAATACTTAGCTGCTCTCGGTTGCCTTTAGGGTTGTCTTCCTTTTTTTCTTCTCTCTTTTTTTCAGTTCACTTCGGCGTTTGTCAGTATTTATGTGCTATCTCTATGTTCACTGCATTTTGCTATGAATAACGGATTTTATACACCCACTCAGTCATTTAGAAACACAGAAAAATAAAATAAAACTTTGGGGCGGTAATAGAATGCCTTTAAGGATAGCCAAGCTTGTTGATTTTATTTTATTTTATTTTATTTTATTTTATTTTATTTTTTATTTCAACTACAGGTTGACAAAACCCTTTATCAGAAATTCCGAAAACCGCAAGTTTTTTGCGTTCTTTTATTTTTTTTTTTAACTGGTATTAGCCCATCTGGGCACAGGTTACTGACCCACATCGGGGCCTGGGGGCAAAAATGTAATAGTAATAATAATTATAATAATAAAAATAAAAATAAAAATAATAATAATAATAATAATAATTATTATTATTATTATTCATAGCAAATAAAAATTTTAAGAAAAAATACACAAAAATAAAATAAGAATGACAACAATAATAATAATAATAATAATAACACTAATACATTTTTTCACATATCCGTTGAGACATTGTTACATAACTATTTGACAAATTTCATAACCAAATGACAGAACACATATTGAACAGTCTAAAATAACTGTTGGTGGTATGTCATTATCCAAGTGTTACATTCTCATACTATATGTAGACTGTCGGTTTATTGTTCACGTCTGTCAACTTCATACCTTATGTCAATCACTTCCGTTAGCATGAACGAACAGTTATTTTAGATTGTCATTCAATATGTGTTCTGTCATTCGGTTATAAAATTTGTCAAATAGTTATGTAACAATGTCTCAACGGATATGTGAAAAGGTGTACTGTAATAATAAAGAAATACAAGAATGAAAAAAAGATCAAAAGTGAGAAACACGATCTACACCTGTGAATTATTATTATTATTATTATTATATTTTAGCCCCCAAGCCCCAATGTGGGTCAGTGACCTATGCCCGGGTGGTCTGATCCCTGTACTAACCATTCTGAAATCAGAAAAATTCCGAAAACCGAAATGCATCTGGTCCCAAGGATTTCGGGTAAGGGATTGTCAACCTGTAGTATTCCCTTATACTTTCTTTTCCTGTTCTCATCGACGACTAGATCTCTTTGTGCTATCACTGTGTACACTGTATCTCCCTGTGAATGGTGAATTGTAGGCACAGTTTCAGTCCATGAGAAAGCACACAAACAAAATAAAATTTAAAGTCTCTGTGGCACCTATAACATGACTTGGTTTCTGCTGGCAGTGGTGCCTTACCAGCTTGCTTGCCAATTTGTATTCATTTTAAGTTATTTACAGCTTTTTCCGCAGTCACTGATGACACTATGAACTGATTTAACTAAAGGCACAGTACTACACTCCCTGGTTGGCCTTTATCACAGCCGTGACCACAACTCCGTAAAAATATAAAATAAAAGCTTTGTCAAATGGCAATGATTTTGTGGTTGTAGGCCTCTTGACCTGGGCTGTACCTCCAACTCAGTGGAGATTGAGTTTTCAAAAATACAATCAAGTCTAGCATTGAAAGTCCTACATCAATTTACACTTTCACATCACTAAGACGATCTTGATGACCTTATGTAACCACTGTCCAATTTCTGCCGCTCAACAACGAAGGCCCAAGTGCCGAACACGCTTTGTTACAGAGGCGCAACACAACCCGACACGACACGCGCCTAACCCTCCACATTTTATTTATTTATTGATTCAGTATTATATTCTCATATGATTGACCTCTTATGATTTATGGTTCATTAGGATTAATATAACATTTTCAGTAACAGAGAAAAAATATAATACTGTATGCAATTTGTAATATGACTTGAAAATAAAAGGATAAGCTGTATCAGAAGGCTCTTTACTCAAATGCGTTCGTATGAGCTTTCAGTAGACCAGCTTACAACAGGGGTCACTATAACACACTGCACATATAGTATTTTATATGAAGATGCCTTCTTATAAACGTTATTTACTAACTTTGAGTGTTATATGATGACTCAGTTTGGCTACTTGTACACTTAGACAAATGATAAATGAATAAACCAGGGTATATGCAGATGCATAATACTTTACACTACAATATTACTTATAAAGTGATGATAAATACACTACAATAGTATTTAGTAAGTGATGATGAATGAACTGAAATAGTATTTATAATGTGATAATATATACACTACAATAGTATTTAAGTTGTGATAAATACACTGTAATAATATTTATTAAGTGATGATAAATACACAACTGTACTGTACTAATTTACTAAGTGTTAAAGACAGACATTGTGGAAAGCCGATCAGCTGTCTGCTCTTTGTAAACAAATGAGTATGAACTTGTGGGGTATGGGTTGTTTGGTTCACACTCAGGATGGTTGGAGAAAGGAAACTCACAATGTGCTCTCTGTATACATGTTGTATTGGATGTACAATGCAGCTTGGTGCTGGGAAGTGGCAGCGTGGTTACAAGCGTGATGTAGAGAGGAGGTGTTGCTGGCTGGTTGGTGAAGGTAGAAAGAGAGAGATCACCACGAGGTCAGGTCTTAAATAGCGGGGGAAGGCGTGGCTTAGTAGTTGACCCCCGCTCCGTGGGCGGCGCTGGTTGACCTAGACCAAGAGGCATACACTGGGGAATTCGCGGGATCGGCTACTCAGCGACAAACAGCGTTTGTAGGGGGAGAAATCCACTACAAACTGACTCATGTTCAGTGTGGGATTTTTTCTTCAGAAAAGCTGATTCTTTAGGATAATATTTATCAACCTGGCACCAAATGATCCTAAATTATATGAGAATTGTGGTGGAATTGCATAAAAAAGTGTTAAAGGAATCTTGTGGGTGAGAGGGGGAGGGAGCCACCCACCCATGCTACCCCTGCTCCCCTCTGCTCCTAAATAAACACTTGCCTTCCACATACAATATACACCAACACTTATTTATTGTTATTTTTATCTTTATGGTACTGTACAATGTATATTTTTTCTTTATTCATAAGAAAAATTTTGTTGTTACTTACATATAACACTTTACAGTAAATCACTATTACCTCAGTGACAACAGTTGTTGACAACCAGACTTATGTTTGATTTTCAGCCCAGAAAAATTGTTTCATATTTTATTGTTGAAGAAACAGTCTTCTAATAACCTTGTTATACACTTAAAAACCTTAGTTGTTGAAGTGCAGTAAAAACATAACAACAACTAATTTTCTTTATACAGTTCAGATATGCAGTGTTATCTTCACCCCCCCCCCCCCCCAATCCTCACAGATTTGCTTTTTTCGGACTGAGGTCTGTCCCCAATTAGTTGATTTGTCGAGGTTCTACTGTATATAAAAAAATTGTGTGCACTTACTTGTTTGTACAAAAGGAAAGCAATTATTCCAAATCCCAGCATGAAGATGACTATCAGCAGGTTGACAGTATCACACACGAACCACAGCCACATTGTATGTATCACTGCTCCCCACCACTTTAATACTTTTCCAGAAGTAATAAAGCTTACATTCATTCTCTTCACCTGATCCAATCCATCTGTGCCAAAGAGAAAAATAAGTGTGTGGGAGTGTGTATAATACTAACACTACTGTACTACTATTAATAACAATAATTAATGGTTTACTGAAAGAAAATGGCAACCAAAATGCTGAAAATATTTAATAAACAAAGACAATACAAAAAAAAGTTACAAATACTGTATTGAAATTGTGAGTGAGTCACTTGATTGGAAAAGGCTTCCAAAAAGAGAAGAAATGTGGAATGAACATGCAAAATGACGAGAGACCTGGTAGATATCTGTTGCTATAATGGAGTTAGTCTAGTAAACTGTCTTGTGAGTTGACTGAATAGAAGGTTTTGCACCTAGGTGCCAAAGGAAGTCTGGCCACTTTCTCCCACCAGCTGGTCACACTCTCAGCTCACACAAGGTGTTGGGGAGAGCTCTCATTTCTCTCCTGGTGGAGCTGGGAGTCCTCATTTCTCACCTAGTGGAGTTGGGAGTCCTCATTTCTCACCTAGTGGAGTTGGGAGTCCTCATTTCTCACCTAGTGGAGTTGGGAGTCCTCATTTCTCTCCTGGTGGAGCTGGGAATCCTCATTTCTCTCCTGGTGGAGCTGGGAGTCCTCATTTCTCACCTCGTGGAGTTGGGAGTCCTCATTTCTCTCCTGGTGGAGTTGGGAGTCCTCATTTCTCTCCTGGTGGAGCTGGGAGTCCTCATTTCTCTCCTGGTGGAGCTGGGAGTCCTCATTTCTCTCCTGGTGGAGCTGGGAATCCTCATTTCCCTCCTGGTGGAGTTGGGAGTCCTCATTTCTCTCCTGGTGGAGCTGGGAGTCCTCATTTCTCTCCTGGTGGAGCTGGGAGTCCTCATTTCCCTCCTGGTGGAGTTGGGAGTCCCCATTTCCCTCCTGGTGGAGTTGGGAGTCCTCATTTCTCTCCTGGTGGAGTTGGGAGTCCTCATTTCTCTCCTGGTGGAGTTGGGAGTCCTCATTTCCTTCCTGGTGGAGTTGGGAGTCCTCATTTCTCTCCTGGTGGAGTTGGGAGTCCACATGTACAACATACTGTATGTGATCAACCATGCTAGTCCCGTATTGGCCTCTTTAGTCACCTTAGAGCTCACCAACAAAGGTGACATTCTTAATAACTCGTATCATTGTATCAAAGCTGGATGATCATCATGGTACTTGATTCTGAGTGACACCAAAGTATGGAAGTAGATTGTATGTATGTATGTATTTGTATAATACATATTGGGATTTAGTCATTATTTATAGGAAAATTTTATTTTATTTTACTTTTTATTCTATGTTTGTCATAAATATGAATAAAATAATGGTGTAAATTGAATCAAGTCCTAAATTAACCAGGGTTTTAAATATGAATGATCATTAATGGAGGCTTTCCTGTAACCCAAATTTCCCAATAAATTTTAGTGCCACCAGTTCCAGTGACTTTGTGGTGTTAGAACACAACCCTATTTTGCCATAAAATAAGGACCATGAGTAACACAATATATAGAGCAGTATCAAGACACATAACATGAAACTACTGTACCAGTACAGGATCATACTTTTCATATACAGAACACATTATCAGGAGTTTGATTGAATTCCAAACTTAATTTATTTATCAACATTATACAAAATTCAAATTATTGAGGATACATGGTAAAGTATTATCATTATTGCAGAATTATCATTTTCAGCACAATATCTTAGATGGTAAGGGTAGGTTTAGGGTCTTAACTTACACCTAACTCCAAGTACATACATCAATAAATAACTTCATTATCAAGTATGCTTCCTAATGATGGAGTAACTACTGTATATATGCTAGCAGCACTGTGGCAAGGTAGGGAAAACTGAAAACGACAAGCTATTGGAAGCAAATAAAACTAATGTGATCTTCCCAGCCACCCTTCATCACAGGAGGAAAGACATGTAATACAGGTACTGTAATTAAATATTGGTACATTATTTTTATTATATAAATTAAATGGCTGATTTGTAAAGAAGAACAAATTCATAATAAAGTACAAACCCCAAATTATGGTATCATCATCTTCATTGTGATGAGAGACACTTTGTCGAGGTCCAGATGAAAAACTATCATTCTTTTCATGTGTGATGCCAAGACGTACAACGTTGTTATTGATTGCCGCCACTTCCTCTGGACTTACTTTGGCCAAATCTGCTTTCACATTCTCAGGAATCTCATAGTAACCTGGAATGTCAGAGTGATCTGTATAAATTTCTTGACTTATACTAAAACTACACTTTAGACTTCACACAGTGAAAGAATACTACTGCAACATAATGTCATCCACTATACAGTACTGTACTACAATATATCACTGGATATGAAGAAACCATGGTAACTAGTGTTATCAAAGTTCACCTTCATGATATGTGACCCAGAGGTATATTAGTCGTGTTTTTGTTTTTTACCAATAAACTAACATCAGCAAATAAAAAAAAAAAATCTGTAGTACAATAAACACTCGGTATAATGAACACTGAATATAACGGAACCCAGCTATAACAGACACCCCTAAACCAATCAGATAAACCCCCAGTATAATGGACAGGAGTCTGTTTTTCCAAGGAGTTGTCTGATAGTTCATCACTGCACAAATACTAAATGAAAGAAATTAAATACTGTATGCAATAAAGAATAAGAGACAAGCTGAAAATTATTGAAAATCTTGAGGAATAAACAACCATTATCATACGATGTATTTTTCTACTATCACCACACTTGTTACATGCTCCTTTATCCTGTGAGCTATAAGTTTTGTTATGGTTATTTTTCAATGCATAATTTGGGTAGATATACAGTTGGCCCTTAACATACGCGGGTTTAACTTACACGGATTTGCAAATACGCGGATTGCCGCTGGAGGAATATACATAATTGAAATAGTGCGCGACACCACACACTGCACACCACACACACACACACATCGCCCGTGCCACCCCGCGCTCCCTCAGTCAGTCAGTCTCACTGTAACCACGCTTGTGTTGACATCACCATTGTAGTTGCAAAAATATTACATTTCCGTGAATGTATTATATCAAGCACAGTATGAATAGAATATCACTAGTATAACAGTATTTTAACAGAAAACTATTAAAAAAACGAGTAACATATCTTGAACATCGGAAGGTGAGGTAAAGTCTTTTGTTTTCATGTAGTTTATCCTAATTTACATTGAAATACATTACGTTTCAACAAAGCTACTATTTATTTCTGAGAATATGGAAATGTAATATTTTTGCTGAAATGATGTACATATTACAGTGGAAAGTGACGAAAGCAATGACTTTCACTTTCTTTCGTTCAAAAGATGTTACCGTAATCGCTTTTCGAATGGTTTTCAGTTAAAAAACTGTTGTATTACAATAATATTCTATCCTAATTCACCTGTGATGCAACAGTTTTTTTAACTGAAAACCATTCGAAAAGCGATTACGGTAACATCTTTTGAACGAAAGAAAACGAAAGTCATTGTTTTCGTCACGATTTTATCCCACTTTCCACTGTAATACGTAAGTCATTTCAGCAAAAATATTACATTTCCGTGAATGTATTATATCAAGCACACTATGAATAGAATATCATTGCAATATAACAGTATTTTAACCAAAAACTATTAAAAAAACGAGTAACATCTCTTGAACATCGGAAGGTTAGGTAAAGTCTTTTGTTTTCGTCATGTATTTTATCCTATTTTACATTGAAATACATCACGTTTCAGCAAAACTACTATTTATTTCTGAGAATATATTCATTCAGGCGCAGTTTAGGTAAAATATACATGTGATGTAACAGTTTTTTAACTGAAAACGATTCGAAAAACACGTATCCTCTCGCCCTGTTCAAGGAGAAGACTGGGAGGAGCTGTTTGGTGCTGAAGACGATGACAAGGAAAATGATTTTGATGGATTTTAATAAAAATATTCAGAAATATGGTATCGTAGTATTTATTCAAGTGAATTAGGGTAGAATATTATTGTAATACCATTGGAAAAGCGATTACGGTAAAATCTTTTGAACAACGAAAAAAAGCGAAAGTCATTGTTTTCGTCATGATTTTATCCCACTTTCCATTGTAAAACGTACGTCATTTTAGCAAAAATATTACATTTCCATATTTATTTCTGAGAATATATTCATTCAGTCACAGTTAAGGTAAAATATACTTGTGATGTAATATTTTAATGAAAATACCCGGTACGTATTTAGAAATACGGTATATTAGTTTTCTTTTGTTTCAAATTTAATTAACAAAGATTGATGTTTCAAATGTAATGAACAAAAATTTATGTATCTATAAATAAACTTTAAAAAATGAATACTTTATGTTTTACATCGTCCTGTGCTACCATACCATACATTTGGCTACTTTGGGCTAGCTATGACGATGCAAGAGATCAGCCCTGGTAATTGTACCGATACTCACAGCTGGTGGTGCGTCGTTTCCATTGTTTACTGGTAGTTACTGGTAAATATTTTTCAACCTAACGAAACTATTACCCGTTTAGAGGTCGACCCCCAATTTTTTGCCAAAAACTTTGGTCTTAAAAACTCGAACTACGCACAGGTATATACGGTAAATAAGGACATGGGGGGCCAGGGGTGTTTTTAGGGAGGGAAGGGGCAGCAAAAATACGCGGATTCTGAACCTTCACAGGTATCTCTGTTACCTAACCCCCGGGTATGTTAACGGCCGACTGTACAGTAAAGCCCCTATATAACGGACTAATTGGGGAGAAGGCCGGTCTGTTAATGCCAAAAGCCCGGATTTCCAGATCTGGAATAATAATGACTCTGTCTGTGATATAACAACATAGTCCGAAGCTGCTGTCACCAATCATCACCATCACCACTCACCACCATCACCACCAACACTCACACCACTGCCACTCACACCACCACCAACACTCACCACCACTTACCACTATCACCAACACTCACACCACCACCACTCAACACCAACACCAACACTAACACCAACACTCACTCACTCACTCACCACCACCACCACCACTCACCACCACAACCAATACCACCACTACTCACCACCACCACTCACACCACCACCAACACTCACCACTACTCACCACCATCACCAACACTCACAACACCAATACTACCACCACCAACACTCACACCACCAACACTCACCACCAACACTCACAGCAGCAGCACCACCTCCAACAATAACATTCACCATCACCAACTGGTGTTTACAGGATAAGAACCCAGCAACAGAGTGGCAGCCTGCAGACTAGCAGAATAAACAAAAGTCGCTCTACACGTTAGTAACAAATACAGTGCCGATTGGTTGTAAATGGAGGAGGGGGAAATGATGTGAAATAATGACCGCTGCACTGCCAGGCACATGTGAACAGCTGACTTATACACAGTATGGATTTTCATATTTTTTTTATTTTCTAGTAAAAAATAACTTGGGTCACAGTCACAAATATTCACTATACAGGGTATTATGTGGATCAGTCATATAAAGAGCGAGCATGTCAAGTAAGTTGAATGCTTCTGGGAAAATTTTTTACACAAGGAGGAGAGTGTCGATTGGCAGTGAGCATTTATGGGTAGGTCACTCCCATTGGCTGAGACACTGTAAACAAGATAGCCACTGTCGGGGAATCCTGAGTGTTTAGTCTTGTAACTTCTGCCTTGTATTATGGATTTTCTTTACTTTTTTCCTAGTAAAATATAACTCCAGGAGAGGACCAAAGAGCTCTACAAAAAATCAGCATTTTATATTTACAGGTACTCCTCGATTTAAGACCGACTTGACTTACGACCACCCGGACATACGTTCGTTAACCGAGGGACCACTGTACTAAATAATTTTTAAAGTGAAGAATAAATAGATGCATGTCACCGTTTTATGTTATATTCAAAATTATTATTGTATCAGGATTTCTTGAAATATTTACTTAAATATTCAACCCCTCATATGAAGCTCATTTGAGCACTAACCTGGCCAGCAAAGCTAGCCGTCAAACTGTTGTCCATTTCTCACAACAGCCGATATCTTTCTGCTTGCTGGGTCGTCAGGCCAGCGGCCAGCAAAAGGGCCAACATGTTGGGAGGAAAGTGCCTAGTCTGCTGCTGCCTTTATCTGCTCAAGACACCCCACACTCAGGGCCACCATCATTCCATGTGTTATTTGCTGACACATATGCCTAGCCGAGAGTCTGTTTTTTTTGTATTTTTTTTACAAGCCAAGTTTCAAGGTTGCAAGGGCATTTCTTGGCATCAGATAGTGAGATGATGGAAGAGGAAGGTTGAAGTGCATTATTACCCACGTTATTGGTTTACTACTCCACTAATACCCACAATAAAAGTACAAAAACAGTTAAGAGTAATATCCCTACATGTGTGGCAACAGGATACAACAGAAAGCTGGAGTGGTTGGGAAGTGTGGGTTGGGACAGTAGTGCAGTGACTGGCTGAAAGCAAGGCATGTGGCTGAGGAGGTGTGCTCATTGGCTAACTAACGTGAGGATTGTACTCCCCTTCTAATACAGTAACTGACAGCCCTCTTGTGACTTAGGGATCATATTTTTTAAACTTAAAATACACAGGCTCCTAATACAATACTGGTGCACATAGGTATAACAATCAAAATATTTTGAATACAGGTGCTCACCGACTTACGACGGGGTTAGGGACCTAAATCCAGGTCGTAAGTCCAACTATCGTAAGTCCGACGTAGAATAAAAAATAAATAAAATAAAATAAAAAATCTACAATGAAATACAGTACAGTAAACGTAATAAATAATGAGGAATGGATACAGTACAGTAAAAGTAATAAATAATGAGGAATGGATACAGTGTGACTGAGCACTTACCTTTAATGTAGTCAGCTGAATGCACACGGGGCCCCCATAATTTTCTATTTACAGGATACATGGGGATTATATTAATTGGATGAAGCAGAAGAGGAGACAGGGCTGGGTGGGTCATCAATGTCGCTTTCTTCAGACAGGTTTATGTACTGTGGAAACTTGCTGGTTGAAGGTATTGGATCATCTTGAGGGAGTGAAGAGGCAGCACTGGTGGGGCGTGAGGAGACAGGACTGGGGGACTTCTTAAAATAGATGTCCAATTTAGACTGAACAGTTTGCTTTTTCTTTTCATTATAAATTTCTCTGTAGCAAGCAAGTGCATATTGGATCATTCTGTGAACTTTGGCATAACGCTCATAATTTTGATCCATGCCATCAAACATTTGCATTCCTATATTAATTGTAGCAAATGCCTCTGCCGTTTGTTTCACTGAAAACTTTTTGGGGAGTGCAGGTTCTTCTTCTACATTTTGTCTCTCTTCTTCCTCTGCAATTATCTGTGCATGTAGTTCAATAAGATCCTCGTTACTGAGCTCTTCTGCTACACTTTCAACCAACTGTTCAACATCTTCATTATCAATTTCTACCTCCAACTGTTTACCTAACTCCACTATCTTGTTACTAATATCCGAAATAACTTCATTTTCATTAACTCCTTTGAAACTGTATGTCCGCTCAGGCATGTACTTCCACAATAATCCAGTCTCATCCACATTGAATATTTGCTCAGGCAAATAATTCCCTTCCACAATCACTTCATCTAACTCCTCCTTAGAAGCTTCAGCAGCACCAACATCGGCACTAGCTGCCTCTCCACTCACCTTAACATTGTGTAGACTGTAGCATTTTTTAAATCTATCAAACCACCCATGACTTCCTGTAAAGGTTTGATCACATTCATCTCCTGCCTGCTCCTTCAGGCTTTGGAACAGGCTTCTTGCTTTAGCCTGTATGGTTAGAAGGCTTAAGGGAACACGCTTCTGTATCTGGTCTTCTATCCATATCACCAATAATTTTTCCATATCATGAATAGGACCTTGTCTTCTCTTTGATATTATAGTTCCCCTTATAGGTGTTGTTCCTTTCACTACATCACGAATACGTTCCTTGTCCTTCAGAATAGTGGATATGGTCGAGTGTGAGAAACCTAGGTCACGTGAGATTGTTGCTACAGTTTTTCCATTCTCATGCTGAGTTATTATCTTCATTTTCATCTCAAAAGTAATTACCTGTCTCCTTTTCTTTGGAGCACCACCAGCACTCTCACTTATACGCTTTTCAGTCATTATAAAGTAAATTAAATACGATAATAACGAAAGTTCACAGCGCGATCAGTAGGATACGATAGCCAAACACCAACTAAGCGCTCCACTAAGTGAGTGTACCTACGCTCTCGCCCGGGACAGAAACGTTTCGGTATAGAAAGCGCACGCGTCATTTGAAAATATTTTTGGTCACGACTGCCGTGGTCATATGTCCCGACAGTCGTAAGGTCAGAGCAGGCTGTAAGTACCGATGGACGTAAGTCCAAGCAGTTGTAAGTCAGGGACTACCTGTATAGAAAATGGAAATACCACTATTTCAAATTGGCATTTCAGGGGCTTGCACCCATAATATAGGCAAAGCCTCAAATGATTAACTCACCTTTTATTTTTGTATCAGTCATCAGTGCGGAGGATTAAGCCTAAAACCAGACTTGACAGCACACAACAAATGGATCTCCTTGGACAAATGACAGGTTATAAACAATTCTTACCCAGCAAAAGGACTTCCGGTTTCTTTTTTTCTTCTGTATCACCAGTGCTTTTAAAATCGCGAGAGCCAAGTGTCCCTCGGGAGCCAGGTGGTCCTTCCAACAAGAGTTGTGATCCTCTATGTGATATGGTGGCTGTGGTAACATCCACCAAGGCAGGAACAGCATACACACCTGAACTGCATTCTCCAATATAGATTGTAGGGCTGTTAGAAAAGAAAATACTGTACCATAATAAATTCTCAGCATCACTTTTCTCTAAAAAAAATGTTCCTCCAGTTAACAAATACAGTATAATGAACTTAATGAACAATGTTTAAGACTCTTAACTGCATTGGTCTTCACTGTACAAAACATCCTCATCAGGTCTAGTCTATGGACACATGCACAAGAAAGGTACAGTATGTTTGGTAGTTTGCCTAATACAAATTGGACTAATTGTGGGAGAGGGCAGACCAAGAAGGCTGAATTTCTGAGTAGGCCGGAATCCAACAAGGGTCCGATCTCCAAAGGCAGTTCAGTCTGAGATAAGAAGATGAGTCCGAGTCTGACTTTGGCTCAACAAACTACCGGGTAAGGGCATGGACACAGTAGCCACATCACATGTTCTGATTCAGTTAACACTCTCAAGACATTATGGATGGATGACAATGCATTGTGTAGAAACCAATTTTTTTTAATGATGGAATTAGTGATGACGTGAGAAGTGATTTTTTTTTTTTAATTTACTACTTAATTCTATTCCTAATTGATAATTTGTCTAACATATCTATGGTACTGAAGCGTATCCTCAGAGCCTTTAGTTTAAGAACATTAAATGTCTTCAATATTTCATTTCTTAAAAAAGCATTAGAGTAAGCTCTCGATTAACGTCGGGGTTACTTTCCTAAAATCGCAACGTTATACGAAACGACGTTAAGTGGATCAATTTTCCCCATAAGAAATAGACAAAATACGGGAGTTATGTTCCTGAGCCTCTCTTTGCCCCATGAAATACATTACATTACAGTGACTCCTCGTTTAACGAACGCCTCGGTTAACGAAATTTCGGTTAACAAACTGCCTTCCATAAGGATCTTCAATTCGGTTAACGAACAAAAATTCGGTTAACGAATTTCTTACGAACCGACCTCAACATGTTTTCGCTTGCACTGACCGGGCAACCAGCTTTAGTATCAGTCCGCCAATACATTAATCGATTCTAGGGCTTAAATTCCTTACTATTTTAGTAAATATCAAGAAGTTTATACTATTCAATAATTTTAAAAGTTTAATATTAAATTTTTTAGTCATTTTAACAATAATTGAACATAATTGAAGGTAAAGTGACTAGTTTAATGTGCGGCATCCAGCCTCTTAACACAGCAAACAGGCGTTAGTCTCTCTCTGTTTTCACTGGAGGTAACATCTTGCTTCAGACTCTCTTCAACTAAACGCTTTTTTTCTGTGTTTCCAAGCAAATTATTGGTCATTTTTGAAACATATTTTACATATTGACAATATATAATGCAGTGCAGTGTTGATTTAAAGAAAATAATCTTGAATTACACCAAGAGAGCTAAAATTTTATGGGTGAAATGGCGCCATGGGGTGACTTCTCTTTCACCCCAATGCCTTCTCTTCTTCCTTCTCCTCCACCCCCATTCTAAATCCCATCACCATCATCATCATCCAAGAGCCTTCTACATACACACCTCAAAGTAAGTGAACTTTTCTACCATTTTTATTGAATTTAGGAAATTTTCGGTGAGCTGGAACCAATTACCCAAAAACCCATTGAAACAATGGTTTCGTTTAACGAACTTTTCGGTTAACGAACGACCTTCTGGAACGGATTGAGTTCGTTAACCGAGGGGGTCACTGTATATATATATATATATATATATACAGTCAACCCTCGCGTATATGAGAAATCGCGTTAAGTGAAACCGCGTTAAGCGGGGTACAACTGTATAATGTTATGGTAAATATCATAAACACACATAGGCATGGCTAGGTTTATTACAAAGTGAAGAAAAGGGTACGCTTAATACTGTAGTCCACAAAACATGTAGCTATGCTTTTTTTATTTGGTCCCCCGTCATACGAGTCCGTTTTCTCTCACATCAGGACGCCTGAGTCCTCCGTTTTCTCTCTTAATCTTAGAGTGCACCAGAAACTTTACTATTTTTAGTAATGACACAGAATTTGAAATTGCAACCCCAATTGCAACTTGCAATTGTTGAGGCAACTAGATATGTCTGATTACAGCAAATGTGTTATTGTCAATTTGTAGGTGAAAGATTTTATCCTCAATAGATGTAGGTTAACATTTCACCTGTAGGCAAATGCTTAGAAAAGCCTAAGTAAGGAAGCATATTCCTTTAACACATAATATCTGACCAGTATGGGGAGGATCATCGTGTCTCTGTCAAGGGGTCGTGGAGTGGTGGTCCAGCAGGCGTCACGTGGTTTTTTTTTTGTGGGGGGGGGGGGGGGCACGGACGTTAATGCGATCGGACGTTGTTCGATCGGACGTTAACCGGCGCATGACTGTATATCGAAAAATATGTGGTGAAAGCTTACATAAATTCTTTGGAGAAAATTGCCACGATATTTTCAGTTTCATTAATCACAATGAGTTTTAGGAATGTATCCATTGCGATTTCTTGACAATGCCTCAGCCTCATATGTACAGAGTTGTGGATATTTTTCTATAAAATACCACCCCTCGAATACAGCAGCTGATGGAGATGAAAAAATCCATCTAGCATTTATAGACAAAGAACCAGAATTCTTCCCCAGCAAGCGTCTCAAAACTTTCCGATACATGTAATGTTTTCTGTAACACACAATATCATATACTGTACCTTAATTTTTTAATGAGTAGACCATCAGAGCCATCCGCAGACTGATATGTGAGATGCATAAACTCTTCTGTAAACTGAGTTAGGGTCTGGGGTGCTACAGTTGTCATGGGGACTGTCAGTAATCCACCTGCAACAAAGATATAATGTAGAGTAAAACCTCCATAAATCACAACTCCCAAATAATTCAGGTGTTTCTTTCTGTAAACTCCAAACCTTAAACCTTACTTTGACCTTACCAAATCATTGCAAATAAATTATGAAACAGGACCTGTAGCACACAACAGGGGCAGCAATCATCAGTTAACAAGGCTATTCCATAATGAGAACACATTCAGTCAATTTTTCTGACAAACATTTTAAATATTGTGTATTTTGAAAGCCTTATGTATTTTGTACAGTATTGCAATTCAATGAAGGTACTAGCACTTCTATTGGTGCTAGTGAGAAAACATTATTAAAACCATGATGTGCTGAAAATGGTGGATAAGACTGAGAGCTCAATCAGCACATTTTGTGATGACTTCAAAATAAGGTCAAGAATATTTGATGATACAGTGGTGTAAAAATACTTTGCACATTAGGCACCAGAAGACTTCATTAATTATCAAATTGCAAGGTTTAGTTTAATTGATTTAAATGGAAATAATTAAATTAGTTAGGCACCAAAGACCATAAAATACACAAACTATTCCAAAACTACTTTAATAAAACCTAAATATCATACATAATACATTAAAAATACAATAAAACATAAATATATTATACAAACAGCTCTTTCCCTTCTCATAATTTAATCAACCTCTAGGTGACACTAACACACCAATATGGAGATAGGCAGGTACAGGGGCTGGATAACTAGTCTCCTGTTTGCATATATAAACAAACTCAATAACTCATCTGGGGTTGAATGTGGAACATAGGCTCCTCAGTGTTCAGTAATGCTGTTAGTGTTCTCAGTGTCTAGTAATGCTGTTAGTGTTCTCAGTGCTTAGTGATGCTATTAGTGTTCTCAGTGTTTAGTAATGCTGTTAGTGTTCTCAGTGTTTAATAATGCTATGTTAGTGTCCCAGGTGTTTAGTAATGCTGTTAGTGTCCTCAGTGTTTAGTAATGCTGTTAGTCTCCTCAGTGTTTAGTAATGCTGTTAGTGTTCTCAGTGTTTAGTAATGCTGTTAGTGTTCTCAGTGTTTAGTAATGATGTTAGTGTTCTCAGTGCTTAGTGATGCTATTAGTGTTCTCAGTGTTTAGTAATGCTGTTAGTGTTCTCAGTGTTTAGTAATGCTATGTTTGTGTCCTCAGTGTGTAGTAATGCTGTTAGTGTCCTCAGTGTGTAGTAATGCTGTTAGTGTCCTCAGTGTTTAGTAATGCTGTTAGTGTCCTCAGTGTTTAGTAATGCTGTTAGTGTTCTCAGTGTTTAGTAATGCTGTTAGTGTCCTCAGTGTTTAGTAATGCTGTTAGTGTTCTCAGTGTTTAGTAATGCTGTTAGTGTTCTCAGTGTTTAGTAATGCTGTTAGTGTTCTCAGTGTTTAGTAATGCTGTTAGTGTTCTCAGTGTTTAGTAATGCTGTTAGTTTTATCAGTGTTTAGTAATGCTGTTAGTGTTCTCAGTGTTTAGTAATGCTGTTAGTGTTCTCAGTGTTTAGTAATGCTGTTAGTGTCCTCAGTGTTTAGTAATGCTGTTAGTGTCCTCAGTGTTCAGTAATGCTGTTAGTGTCCTCAGTGTTTAGTAATGCTGTTAGTGTCCTCAGTGTTTAGTAATGCTATGTTAGTGTTCTCAGTGTTTAGTAATGCTGTTAGTGTTCTCAGTGTTTAGTAATGCTGCTAGTGTTCTCAGTCTTTAGTAATGCTGTTAGTGTTTAGTAATGCTGTTAGTGTTCTCAGTGTTCAGTACTGCTGTTAGTGTACTCAGTGTTTAGTAATGCTGTTAGTGTTCTCAGTGTTTAGTAATGCTGTTAGTGTCCTCAGTGTTTAGTAATGCTGTTAGTGCTCTCAGTGTTTAGTAATGCTGTTAGTGTTCTCAGTGTTTAGTAATGCTGTTAGTGTTCTCAGTGTTTAGTAATGCTGTTAGTGTTCTCAGTGTTTAGTAATGATGTTAGTGTTCTCAGTGTTTAGTAATGATGTTAGTGTTCAGTAATGCTGATAGTGTTCTCAGTGTTTAGTAATGCTGTTAGTGTTCTCAGTGTTCAGTAATGCTGTTAGTGTCCTCAGTGTTTAGTAATGCTGTTAGTGTTCTCAGTGTTCAGTACTGCTGTTAGTGTTCTCAGTGTTTAGTAATGATGTTAGTGTTTAGTAATGATGTTAGTGTCCTCAGTGTTTAGTAATGCTGTTAGTGTCCTCAGTGTTTAGTAATGCTGTTAGTGTCCTCAGTGTTTAGTAATGCTGTTAGTGTCCTCAGTGTTTAGAAATGCTATGTTAGTGTTCTCAGTATTTAGTAATGCTATGTTAGTGTTCTCAGTATTTAGTAATGCTGTTAGTGTCCTCAGTGTTTAGTAATGCTGTTAGTGTTCTCAGTGTTTAGTAATGATGTTAGTGTTTAGTAATGCTGTTAGTGTCCTCAGTGTTTAGTAATGCTGTTAGTGTCCTCAGTGTTTAGCAATGTTGTTAGTGTCCTCAGTGTTTAGTAATGCTGTTAGTGTTCTCAGTGTTTAGTAATGATGTTAGTGTTCAGTAATGCTATTAATGTTCTCAGTATTTAGTAATGCTGTTAGTGTCCTCAGTGTTTAGTAATGCTGTTAGAGTTCTCAGTGTTTAGTAATGTTGTTAGTGTTCTCAGTGTTTAGTAATGCTGTTAGTGTTCTCAGTGTTTAGTAATGCTGTTAATGTTCTCAGTGTTCAGTAATGCTGTTAGTGTTCTCAGTGTTTAGTAATGCTGTTAGTGTCCTCAGTGTTTAGTAATGCTGTTAGTGTCCTCAGTGTTTAGTAATGATGTTAGTGTTCAGTAATGCTGTTAGTGTTCTCAGTGTTTAGTAATGCTGTTAGTGTCCTCAGTGTTCAGTAATGCTCTTAGTGTCCTCAGTGTTTAGTAATGATGTTAGTGTTCAGTAATGCTGTTAGTGTTCTCAGTGTTTAGTAATGCTGTTAGTGTCCTCAGTGTTTAGTAATGCTGTTAGTGTTCTCAGTGTTTAGTAATGCTGTTAGTGTTCTCAGTGTTCAGTACTGCTGTTAGTGTTCTCAGTGTTTAGTAATGCTGTTAGTGTCCTCAGTGTTTGGTAATGATGTTAGTGTTCTCAGTGTTTAGTAATGCTGTTAGTGTCCTCAGTGTTTGGTAATGATGTTAGTGTTCTCAGTGTTTAGTAATGCTGTTAGTGTTCTCAGTGTTCAGTACTGCTGTTAGTGTTCTCAGTGTTCAGTACTGCTGTTAGTGTCCTCAGTGTTTAGTAATGCTGTTAGTGTTCTCAGTGTTTAGTAATGATGTTAGTGTTCAGTAATGCTGTTAGTGTCCTCAGTGTTTAGTAATGCTGTTAGTGTCCTCAGTGTTTAGTAATGCTATGTTAGTGTTCTCAGTGTTTAGTAATGCTGTTAGTGTCCTCAGTGTTTAGTAATGCTATGTTAGTGTTCTCAGTGTTTAGTAATGCTGTTAGTGTCCTCAGTGTTCAGTAATGCTGTTAGTGTTCTCAGTGTTTAGTAATGATGTTAGTGTTTAGTAATGCTGTTAGTGTCCTCAGTGTTTAGTAATGCTGTTAGTGTTCTCAGTGTTTAGTAATGATGTTAGTGTTCAGTAATGCTATTAATGTTCTCAGTGTTTAGTAATGCTGTTAGTGTCCTCAGTGTTTAGTAATGCTATGTTAGTGTTCTCAGTGTTTAGTAATGCTGTTAGTGTCCTCAGTGTTCAGTAATGCTGTTAGTGTTCTCAGTGTTTAGTAATGATGTTAGTGTTTAGTAATGCTGTTAGTGTCCTCAGTGTTTAGTAATGCTGTTAGTGTTCTCAGTGTTTAGTAATGATGTTAGTGTTCAGTAATGCTATTAATGTTCTCAGTGTTTAGTAATGCTGTTAGTGTTCTCAGTGTTTAGTAATGATGTTAGTGTTCAGTAATGCTATTAATGTTCTCAGTGTTTAGTAATGCTGTTAGTGTCCTCAGTGTTTAGTAATGCTGTTAGTATTCTCAGTGTTTAGTAATGATGTTAGTGTTTAGTAATGCTGTTAGTGTCCTCATTGTTTAGTAATGCTATGTTAGTGTTCTCAGTGTTTAGTAATGCTGTTAGTGTTCTCGGTGTTTAGTAATGATGTTAGTGTTCAGTAATGCTGTTAGTGTTCTCAGTGTTTAGTAATGCTGTTAGTGTCCTCAGTGTTAAGTAATGTTGTTAGTGTTCAGTAATGCTGTTAGTGTTCTCAGTGTTTAGTAATGCTGTTAGTGTCCTCAGTGTTTAGTAATGCTGTTAGTGTTCTCAGTGTTTAGTAATGATGTTAGTGTTTAGTAATGCTGTTAGTGTCCTCAGTGTTTAGTAATGCTATGTTAGTGTCCTCAGTGTTTAGTAATGCTGTTAGTGTCCTCAGTGTTTAGTAATGTTGTTAGTGTTCTCAGTGTTTAGTAATGCTGTTAGTGTTCTCAGTGTTCAGTAATGCTGTTAGTGTTCTCAGTGTTTAGTAATGCTATTAGTGTTCTCAGTGTTTAGTAATGATGTTAGTGTCCACAGTGTTTAGTAATGCTGTTAGTGTTCTCAGTGTTCAGTAATGCTGTTAGTGTCCCCAGTGTCACTGTTTAGTAATGCTATATTAGTGTTCTCAGTAATTAGAGTCAACAATTTTATTCTGTGAGAAGTAATCATGATTTATAACCTACATCCCTATCCCTGCCCTTAACTCCCTGACCAGCTTGCCATTTTTTCTATCCACTCTAATTCCTTTTCCATTATATTCCCCTCTCATAAGGGTCAGTCCCTAACCAAAAAAAGTGACCTACATAGCCCAGCTACCTGCCTCCATCACTAACTCCTTCCTGCATCTCTCTCTCCGTTATTCTCCATCCCTAAAGACTAAGTTAAGATCTGCATTATCTTGGTTGAATGATTGAAATGTGGTGATAGAGAGAAATTAAATTAAAATATCTAGTGAAGCTGAGAAAGTAAAGAGAGAGTATGAGAAATTAAAAGTATTGAGAGGAAGTAATAAAAAGTTGACAGAAAATAAAAAGATTTTATATGAAATGCTGAGAATATTTAAGAATGAAATAAACAAAACATTTAAAGACCTTGAAGAAGGAATATGAAGATTTAAACAGAAATATAAACAATTTAAAGACAGGAAAAACACCTTATCCTAGAGATTGTTATAAAGATATACTGTACATGACACTCATCTCTCCTGATGTTTCACAAACCCAGAGATTTAGAACTCATGAAACCGAAGCAGTAGGGTGATAGGCTATTCTGTCCACAAATGCTTCGTGGTTCAGGAGGAGAGGCGACAAGACTTATGTGGGAGACTGTACATGGCAACTCACCTTCAGGACCCAGGAGATACGGCAACTGAGCTTCAGGACCCAGAAGGTACAGTTGCAGTCAAAAGTAATCATCTATTCCTCCTACTACAATACCCGCGAGCTCAAGGGTTTTCTACACGATAAAACACAAGAGGATGGGGAAAGTATTGATGGGGGGAGAGCTAGGGGTGGGTGACCCTGGTAAGGTAGGAGGGAGCAAGTCAAGTCAAGGGCCACATACGTAGTGAAAGTGTATGTGGCCTTAGAAATATCCTTGGCACCTGAAGAAAGTGTTAAGGTTGGTGGATGTAGCTTGACATTGATGGCCTTAATGACTCTGGCAGTTGATAGGCCTAAAGCCCAAACAACCAACCAACCAACCAACCAGGAGGGTGGGTGTCATAGGGCCTTTCCTTGAGATTCTGTGGAGGAATGCAAGTGAGCTTTTGGCAGGTAATGTGTCATTAGGGTTGATAAGGTGTCTGGCTTCAGTGAGGAAAAGCACTCCTGATGTATGGCTTCAGTGAGGAAAAGCTCCTGATATGACAACATAAAAGAGGAGGCAGCGTGGATTGAATAAGGGGATCGTCCGGCTTAGATTGATGAAAAATAAAAAAAATATCATAAAATATGAACAAATTCCTGAATAAAGGTGTTGCCTATGGCCATATGTGGATGGAGTTTTATAGCAATATTCGTAATATTTATGCAGTTATGTATGCCCCCCCCCCCCCCGCCCCCCCTTTCCAAGCCCCCTTGGGTAGACATATGAATGATCATGGTAAAATATTTTACCCAAAAATTATGGAATAACTAGCACAAAAAAAGACTTTAAAAATTCATTTCAGGCAACTCTCTTCCTCTATGGCGAGTAGAGAGAAGCAGACAGAAGATTAGTCGGTAGGTCCTAGGCCTTGTCAAGGAGAGGAGGTGTATACTCTGCAGCACCGCACATGCTACCTCACTTGTACTGCTGTACCAGGCTTCTCTCCTCGAATATCAGGATGGCATGTCATTCAAAACATAAAAAACAACTAAAGTAAGTAAAAGCCAATAGCATTGCTAAATCCAAGAGGAGGAAAGAAAAAATATCACTAAAACTAATAACAGTAACAGCCGTCTCAGGGGACACCTGAGGTAGCCTAGCTCCAACCTTCCACCCCTCCCCTCTACTTCACGTAAAGTATACTTTTAGCTGGAGTTCAGTTGAAGATGTAAAAATACACAACAAAACAAGATGTTACATGTAAAATTGGCTCAGAATGAGCACTTACACAGGGGAGAAAGCTTGAGAAACTTTATCAGCCTGTATCTCAAAATTAACTTTTTCAACACTCAGACTGGAATTTCTCTGCCAGTTTATGACCACTTTCAATGAAACAAAAACTCAGCACAAGAAGAACTTTTCCTCATTATAACTACAGCTTCCAATTTTTTCTATCTGGTAAGAGTTATTTTTAGTTGAATATTTCATCTCGATATTTTGACAAAAATTTCAACCAAACTTGAAAAATTTATATTCCTAAAATCAAAGACAAAACCAAACATATCGCCCTGTAATATTTAATGACAATACTAGATATCTTAGCAATATCAATTTCAAGGCAAAGTAGAAAGAAATAATGGAGAAATAATACCTTGAAAATTTAGAAAGGGGTGAGAAAGGGTGTAAAGGGTTGAGAAATTTTAAAGGGTAGAAGGGGGTTATGGGGCTAGAATTGATGTACATATGAGCCTTGATTGATAACGAGAGTATCATAACACTCGGCCATAATTAAAAGCACCTACTCCTTAAACCAAACTCCCCTCTTGACACCAGTAACACCAAATGAGGCTGTTAATTGATCACTACCACCTCTCGCCACTACCGTTCTTGAAAAACTATTTATTGAAGAAAAAAATTAAGAATTAGTTCTTGTATAGAATGTGCCATGTCCACCCTGTAATATGTTTATTAGTTGTCAAAATCATTGCAAGGTAATGAGATGGTAGTGGCAATGGATGATGATATGGTAGTGGCAATGGTATGATGAGATGGTACTGGCAATGGCATTTGCCCACTGCTCCACACCCAGCAAAACACCGAGCACAACTGGCGAGTCACAAGCAAATTATCTGTTTGTGCGTGGCTGGCTACAACGTGTCAGAAATGCAAGAGAGGTTAAAGTCACTGTGAGACAATGGTTAATCTGCTGGGAAGGGTTTGGGATTGATTGATTATGGGAGGAGTCTGGGAACTTGGGAAACCGGGCACAGTAAGTACAGGTAGTTTTGATTATTTGCTGACCTTTGTTATATAAAAATGACTAAGTTTGGGTGTGTAATTTTTAAAACCTGAAAAAAAACTATAAATAAGGAAATGGATGGCACATTATAATAATTATAAAATAAGGGTCACTCATCTATTACTCTTTCAAAAAATACATCCATCCCTCCCATCCTTCTTTCATGAATTTCCCTGCTTTCTTCAATCCCCTCCCTCTCTGATGAACAACTTGCATCACATATCCCTCCCCACCCCTTGCCCCAACAAACGGTCCTCCCCAAAGTCGACCATTCCCCATCTCCACCCCACGTGACTTGCCGTGCATAAAGGACCCTGTCAGGTGTGGGGGTTATGTAGTGAAATTGATTACTTTTGACCACGATTGTACATGGCAACTTACCTCCAGGACCCAGAAAAGATATGGCAACTTACCTTCATGACCCAGAAGGTACATGGCAACTCACCTTCAGGACCCAATAGATACATGACAACAAGTGGAGAATCAAGTTCCAGGGACCAAAGCAGGGAACCAGATCGCTTGTCCACAGTAAGGATTGACCCTTCACCAGTAGATGTGTAGTGAACTAAATCTGTTAAACAATACACCAATACATCAGTAATTATCCAAAGTTTCTATTGTTTTATGATACAACAGTAAACAACAGCTACCAAATTTAGTGATACATTGTTCAGCATATGAACTTATAAAAATACATATAAGGATGCAGTTGGTTAGCAGTGCATGAAAAATTATTATGGTAATGAGATTGTTATCATAATGATCTTAACGTATGCTTTAAATAAATACGATGAATGTCTGCAGAAGCAGCCTTAAAACAGTATGGCCAGCACAGAACAGGGATCATGCCCAAGAAGTGAAAGAATGATTGAAGAAACCACTCAACAAAATGAACATTGGAAAGCCTACTGGTACCTCTGGAATAGTTGCAGAAATGTTGAGAGCATCAGGCAATGCTGGAGTAAAGATTGTAATTTAAAGTAAGTGATTAATGCAAGTGTGATGGAATGTACACTTCCAGCTAACTGGTTAGAGAATGTGATGGTAAATACTTATACTACACTTCATCATCTTCACCCTTTTATGGCCACTTTTTAAGTTTGCACTGATAATCCATATTCACCTAATAGCAGCACTCCATATTGTAAAGTCTCTTGCAGCCTCTCTCCTGATTGCCATCAGGCAAATTTGAAGCAAAATTTATGGTTGAAGGCCCTTCCTATAGCCAACCCACCTAATATAACTTATGATAATTATTCACAAAGATAAGTGGTGTCGACCATTGAGATGAAGCATATTTACAAATAAGGCAATATTAAAAGTTGTATTAATTATTAAAAATTTCATTAATTATTCAGGTTACTTCTGAATTGGTAAAAAAATTGACATATGGATTCCTGGTTGAATAGTCATTATGCCAGTTGTATAATGTTGTTGCACTTTTGTTATAAATATACAGTGATATCCCTGTTAGCCGGAACAAGTGGTGCAGAGCATATACTTGTATTTGCAAGTTCAGGAGTGGATGGGTACTGCAACCAGTATGTCACCCAAATATTTGCTTGAAGTAATCAGATGTAACTACAAAGCTGGATGTAATACTAGACAAGGTAAATGCCACAAGAATGGACTCGATTACTCCACAGGCTGTGGCCACTGCAGAGGTGTTTGTACTAACATGTCACTGTCAGATGATGAGGATGTTCATGAAAGAATAATCAACTCCTAAGATTTTCTCACCTACCTAATGTATACACATAATTATTATTATAATTCAATTTTATATAGTGGCCCTAATTATCATGGTATTATACTTTATACAGTTCACAGTTTTCCACAGTGAGGCATTTTAAATTTTTTTAAAAGAAATGACTGATAAGTTTTGTCATATTATGGAATAAATTATGTTTGTGTTTACCTTTACTCTAAATGTTCTCTTGTTCTAATTGGGTTTTGTTTTGTTCTGTTGCAGATGTATATGGATTTATGAGTTGAATAAAGCCTTGATCACTGAAGGTGTTTGATCTCATACGGCAAGTTTCTTGAATATTCGCACAGTTTGCGTTTAGGTGAACAATACATATATAGTCTGCATGTCAATTTGATTCAGTTCTGTAGAAGAAGGTCGATTTAAAGCGATTCAATTTAAGATTATTGATTTAAAGCGACACCCACAATTAAGGACAATGTTTTAATTTAAAGCGAATCTTTCCTATTTTGCACAAGTCAATCTGGAGCATCATATTTTAAAATTCACACCTAATGTTTCTCTGGGCACGCTACACTGTCCTTAGGGCAGAGCTGTACTGTACATGTACTCAAAATAATGTATTAAATGATTACTAAAATTTTTGTCTAGTGCAAACTATAGCATGATTATACAGTCAACCCTCACTTTACGCGGTCCCACATTCCGCGTTTCCACGTTTACGCGGTACCCTGCCGGAACCCGGGATGCTCACATTCCGCGGTGCGTGTACCCCTTTACACGGGTGAAGTACAATTTTTTTTATTTAGCTCATAAAATTCATACAAATTATCCGGCCAGAATATAATTTACATTGCTGGAATTCTTACAATTTGATGATCATTTTGAATATAAGCATCATAGATTTTGCATTAGACATATAAATTTTAGATCTAATGCAAGTATTGTATTTTTAATAAAAAGTGCTCGGCAACACACACGCAGTCTGTCATCAGGCTGTCTTGCTGTCTTTGTGTTTGGTAGAGCAAGTAATGTACAGTATATATAATTATTGGAATAGTAATTCCACAAATAAATACATTTATAACATAATCATAGCATTACAGGTATTTTCCAGTAATACTACACTACACTACTTATAGCATCAGAGGTTGAGGGACAACACTCCATGGCGACAAGCTAATGCGCACTGAGCCCACCCATGCTACCCTGCATCTGGCGTTTTCACCAAATAGTCATGCTGGAACCTTATAACCCGCGCTGGGCATTCAAACAATGGCGCGAAAAGGCGCTTGTTCTGGAAAGTCAATTGGGGCGCCCTAGATGAACGTTCCGGAATGTCAACCGGGGCGTAGGGATTAAGGGAATAATGTACTTTCATAATGTAATTACTGTACCTACATAGTGGAAAGAGAGACAATAAATATGAAACCAAATGTTTAGAAAAATTTTCAAGCAATTACATGGAATTGTGTATAATACAGTATTACAGTATACAAAAAAAAAAGTCTGGTGGGTCTTACCATAGTTTTCAACAATTGATGATGAAGTACTTGTTGCATATTCTGAGAAACTGATATTCCACTTGTTGCCACTTGAAGCTTCATAGAGAATGATATTATATACAGTCCGACCAAAGTAGACAGTATTGCGCGAGGGTTTTGGGCATTTGCGATCCACATTGTCAATCCCCAATACTAGTTGCTTCTCGCCTGTGATGGAATCAACACCTACCCAGGAGTCGGTCTTCTTTCCTGAAATAACAGTAAGCACATGATACTGGCTACACTCTACCATATATTACTGTACTATAAAGGTCCTCAGTTATAATATAATTTATTTATGAATGTGATTTAATACCAAAAATTACCTTCTTAATTAGTAGGACACCTTTACATGAATAACTTCAAAGTTTAATATTAATGCCACAGTAAAAAAAATTTTTTGTCAAAATAAATAGTCTTATTTGTAGAAACTCCAGCACAGTACAGGGGGTCTCCGGGTTATGAACGGGTTCCGTTCCTGAGGACGTTCGTAAGTCGGATTTGTACGTAAGTTGGAATACATGCTATATGCATACCGTACTTACAAAACAATATTTAAAATCCCACTATATCATAGCCTAGGTCCTTTTATACATCTAAAATCACTTAGTTAAAAACAAAAGAAATAGAATGACAAAATACAGTAAATGAAAGTAAAAAAATAAGTCATCAAGTAAATAAAATACTGTAAGTTTAAAGTTTAACCTCATTTGTATCGGCGAGCGTTCGTAAGTCGGGGACCTCTTGTACTGAGATGTATGTTCATAAATATATATTGTCTATCTAGTATATTGCGAGAACCAGTATGCTGCACTAGCTGTGTGAGGATTATAACAGGTTATACCACTCTAGTCCGGCAGTCTGTGGTTCGACACACTTTAAGTCTACCACAATTGGTTCATGGAGCAGCCACCAGGGTGGCATAAGGAGTGTGAAGATTGAAAGTTTGTTTACTTCTACAGTTCAGTTCTTACATCCAGCATCTTGTGTTAGCCTATATTTCACCCCTAAATATGTCTTCCAAGAGACCAAGAGAGAGTGGACTGCTTCCTGGATTGCAGTGCTCAGACTTAAGGAGGCTCATGGAGTAATAGCACATGTAGTGTTATCAACCATATGTGGGCTACATAAATACTGCTGGCTAGTTTAGACTTTCATCAGCTGATCATTTATTTTATTACTACTTAAAACATATTCAATGTAACATAAAATATTTAGTGCATATTTAAGAAATGAAACATCAAAGGCATATCTAATTTTCTTACACTAAAGGCAAAGCGTATACAGTATTTTACAGTACTGTAGGTATGGTAAACAAATGACCAGTGAGAAACAGAGTACTGGTAAGCAATTCTTAAGACACCACTTGGTAAAAATTTGTTTTATTTACATCACAGAAACTACGAATAAAAATAGGTTTTCCTAGTACAGTATATTTTGTATAGTTTCAATGAATCTGATCTTCATTTCCACCACAAATGAGCCATTATAGAGATAGATCCCCACAATTACCAATAACCATGGTTGCTCAAAGTCAGCAAGGCTTTGAAGTACAGTAGAGGGAAATTATGGGGTAAAACACTAAAAGGAACACCAAACAAACCTTTGAAAACTTTACCTAACATATAAAAATTCTAAAACTAAAAAAAAAATTACCATATTCATGTTTTTGGTGTTTAGTAAGTGATGGTGGTGTTGTGGTGTTGTTTTCAGTGTTCAGATGAGGAGGCACCCATAAAATCAAAAGCTATTCTTTTTACAGGTTAGGTGAGGTTTTCAAAGGTTTGTTTGGTGTTCCTTTCAGTATTTTACCCCACATTTTCTCTCTACTTCAAAGCCCTGCCCGCTTTGAACATCTAATATTATGGGTAATTGGGAGGGTCATATCTGTTAAAATATACTAAAAAAAAATAAAAATTTGTGACAGAAATGTAATAGAATAGTTTTTCTTTTTCTCCCTATATACAATAAATAGAAATATGAAGTTCCTTGGTGTAACTAAAACGAATCTTAACCCACCACTTTTTCTCACCTCAACATTAATTCCATCATTTCAAAACACTTTTTAACAAATTATATCTCTCCTTGAGTTTGAATAACTGCTTTCTGGATTCTAATTGTTCAGACTCAAGGTGGCATATATTGTGTGGGAATGACCTGGTGGTGGCCTGTGTTAACAGATGCACCTGCTCATACTGCCATCCATTGAGGGTGGGGAAAACTATATTCATCAGCTGATTGACTGTCTTTGTTTAATAATGTTTTGTTAAACCTTTAAAAAAAACTTATTTAATGAAACATTCAAAATTAAAAATATTTCATGCTTCTCCAAGAAATGAATCATTAAAGACACAGTATTTATTTATTTATTTTTTACACTTTTGAGTTCACAGCTTCAAGTTAAAGAAACCAGAAATTTTCAAAGTTATGAACTATTATGCAGTAATAACCTTCCAGAAAATGTTGTGACAGTAAGAGTTAAGAACTATCATACCTTTACAACAATAACCTCCCAGAGAATGTTGTGACAATAAGAAGTAAGAATTATCATACAATAACAACCTCCCTGAGAATGTTGTAACACTAGAGTTGTGAACTGCTGTATTAATCTACATAACCAAAAATAATACATATGGTTGCCTCATGAAGGTCCACTGCACCTGTAATATTGGCAGTGGACTCTCCCTTTTCAAAACATTCAATCACTCATTTTCATTTCTATTAAAATAGATTTTCTTTGTCTGTTGCTATCAGCATCACTCTTTGTTATTTTTTGGTCATTTAACATTCATGCTGGTGGAGATTCATAAGGATAAATAAAAAACAACAGCCAGTCACTACTATATGTGTGTGACCCATAGGACAGTCAGAGGCAGAGTGAAATAGTGAACCATCAGAGGCATGTTGTGGCTCGTGTTATGGGGATCTTCCCGCTGGAACACCCTCATTTTTTTCATTTATGGATGGATTTATATGAAATTTTAACACATTATTTAGTATGATCCAACAGAGTTCCGCAACAGAGTTCCCTTTAAAATTTTAACAAATTCATGTGATAAGTTTTTTACTTTTATTTTTTGTTTTTATACCCATTCAATGATGAGACTAAAAAATTACCTCCAAAATTTTTGGCAATTCCATCTAGTAATTAGGTATACTGTAGTAATTTTTAAAGTTGCACACTCTTTCTAGAATGGTATATTTTCCCATCTAATACTGTTTGAAAATTTTAAATCGTCCAAGAACTTTAAGAGTGATTTTCAATACGTACAGGCATCCCCCCGGTTACAGAAGGGTTCCATTCCTGAAAATATTTCCACAACATGAAATTCCATAATGCGAAACCATTTTTCCCATATACGTACAGTGATATCTCCATTAACGCTAGCTGGAATAATTGGTGCAGAGCACTTCCAAGAATAAGAGATTTCCGGGTAATGAAATGATTCTCTCAAACTCAGAAAAACAAAGACCTGTTATTTTTTGTGGTACCGAAATTTTCTCTTAATTTTCCGGAAATTATTTCATTTCTCAAACCCAGAAAAAAATCTCCCATCCCTGGAATTTTTCTGGGTACCAGGAAAGTTTTCTCGGAATTTCCAGAAAATGCACCTAATTTTCATTTCTCAAACCTGGAAAAAATCCCCCATTCCGGAATTTTTCCAGGTACTGGGAAAATTTTCTCACAATTTTTCTGGACACAGGTGTACCAGGAAAATTTTCTCAGAATTTTCCAGAAAATGCACCCCTCGGATAATTAATTCCCAAACCTGGAATTCCCCCCCCCCCCCAAAAAAAAAAATCGGAACAAATTTCAATTCCAGCTATCAGAGAGTTCCGGCTAAGAGAGATTCTGGCTAACAGAGATATTACTACTTCCATTATAAAAGTTGAGATGTGCTCTTACGGAAATTTTTTGAGGGCCAAAAACATGACAAGCACATATAGTATGTATGAAATTAGACAGTTTTATCCTCATACAATAAGGCATTTATGATGTAACCTGATAATAAATGAGCAAAACATTCCAACTTTACTTACCAGAAACGATGTTGCGTGCTGAGTTAGGTGAGGTGGTAAGGTGAGTTGGTGCAATTGGAGTTAAAATACTGGGAGGGAGACAGTGGGTCACTGCTGACTCTTGCCCCTTCCTTGTGGATCATTATCATCATCTTTGGCTGATGACTGATGTTTTAGGCCAAAGAACTTGTGCAATGTGGTCTGTCATTGAAAGAACAATTTTTCAGAGTACAGCTCCTTAGATTCCCTCATCATGTTTTCCAATCCTCTTGTAAACTTGAGGCCACATTGATGATCAGGATCATGTGTCTCAAAGGTTTGCATCACATCTTGAAGTTGTCTGATGACTTTGGACAAAACCTTTGTTGTCTATTCATGGAATGTAGACGTACTTCTGTACAGGTGTCCTCTTGTTCCTCAGCAGCAGCTCACTCCTCTTCCATTAATATTAGATCATCATTGGACAGATCCTCTCTGTGTGACTCTAATAGCTCTACTACACCAGCCTGGTCTACTTCCTTGAACCCTGCACCATTTGCCAAAGTTGCAATTCCTGCTGCATCTGATCCAAGGTCTGAACCTGGGAAAACCTTGGAAATCGTGGACAAATTCTGGACAGCTGTTCTTCCAGACACCATTCATAAATGTACACACATTAAAAAAAAGTACCACACGGATAATGTGTGAAACAATATGACACCACGGACGAGGGATAGTGGACTGTGCATACGGTACCAACCCTCCCGGCACATCAGGTGATGTATGGATCATTTTGGAAATAGGCAGACCCCCCCCCCCCCCTTGCGCAATACTTTTTTACTGTGTGTACATTTGACCTCATCCCATGACTCTGCACTGTGTTTATAGCATTCATGATGCTAAACTTTTTCCGAAAATCCCTAACTGATTGCTGATCCTCACCATCAATTGCAGCTATTAGTTGTCTAAAAGTCCTGACAATCACACCTTGATCCATAGGCTGTAGTAAGGAAGTTATGTTCTTGGGCAGGTATTCAACCGTGATATTAGTGGAAAGGTCACTAAGGTTAATAAGAGTGGCTGGGAGCATTATCAAGAAGTAACAAGGGTTTGTTGGCAATATTTTGTTGGTCACTGTATCTTCCTACTACATGACAAAAACAGGTAGTAAACCAGTCTTGGAATAGGCTGCCACTCATAGATGCCTTCCGATTGGAGCGCCCAAATTCAGTAGGGCAATTTTTTTTCAGTAACCCGAAATTATGGTCATACAGATAATTTCAAAATTCCGAAAGGGCAAAATTCCGTAACCAGATGCCTGTTCTACTCAGGTCAAGGGCTCGTGGCCACTCATCCACTACTGACTTTCCTCTGTTCTTTCTTACACCACCAATTAGCAGATTGGAAGCTGAGGAAACAATTGCCAGATGTGACTTTCTTGTCTAAGTTTCAATCAAAAATACAATACAGGGGGCCCACCAAGTGGGTGGATTTTTATTTCGCGGTCCTCCATTATTTGCGGATGACACCCTGGATGTACCCAAGAATGTCTGTGGGCAGTTTTTAAGTTGCCGGCATTTTTGCGGCTGGGACAGGGAGCTACCGGGTATTCACTCTAGAGACAGTAACTTTCTTGAACTGTATTGAAAATATGTGTGTGTGTGTGTGTGTGTGTAGGAGACACTCACACACACAAAACACATACAAATAAATAATAATGGGAAAATACTCTCACAAATAATCAGAAACAAATTTAATAAAAATGTGAGTCTACCCTCAAGACTGTGCTTCATTACTTTATTAATAAAGCACAGTCTTGAGGGTAGACTGTCACATATTTATTAAATTTGTTTCTGATTATTTGTGAGAGTATTTTCCCGTTATTATTTATTTGTATGTGAGCACGCATGCACGCACGCGCGACTCCACTATTGGGATCAGCATCAACAATTCTGCTCCCGACTATACCGCCCTTCAGGATTTATTGAACAGTCTCCAAAACTGGGCCACCAACAACCACATCACCATCAATCATACCAAGACCATGGTTATGCACAGCAACCTCTCCTCCGACATTGTCGCACCCCCTTCCATTACTTTAGGTCCCAACACACTCCAGGTTGTAGATTCCACTAAGCTCCTCGGGGTCACCATAGACAACAAACTAAATTGGAAACCACACGTCAGTGAAGTTGTCAAGTCCTCCAGTTTCCGTCTCCACATCCTCAGCCGACTCAAGTCCCTCGGAGTTCCTGCACCCGAGCTACTCAGTGTTTACTCAACATTCATACTTCCCAAGCTCACCTATGACTCCCCCACCTGGTCTTCCTCCCTAAATGCCACACAACGTAAACACCTAGAAAAAGTACAAAAGAGGGCATGCAAGATTATTCCCTCCCCTTCCTACTCCACATATCAAGAAGCGCTCAACACACTGACCCTTTCGACTCTCACTGACCATCACCACGACCTCATCTGCAAATTTGGTAAGAAGCTTCTGCACCATCCTCGACACCGGGTCCTACTACCACCTGAGATCCCTAGCCCGAGAATTGCTGTTCGACACCACAACCGCATCCAGCCCATACGTGCACGAACTGATCGCTATAAGAACAGCCCAGTCCCAACCATTGTAAAAATTATCAATAACTTGTAATAAACCAGTGTATTCACTCCCAGTAAATCCTACTTCTTGCACTGTCACTATGTTGAAATGCCCTGTAGTTTGAGCTTTTCCCCATCTAGTTATTATATATCTTATTTGTATCACTTATGTTACTTGTATATTATTTGTAAATCGAAACCCATTCCCCAATTATGTAACTGTATATTTTCAGCCTTCTGGCTGCTATGCTCTTTCAATTAACAGTTAATTATTATTATTATATTTACACACACACACACACACAAAATACAGGTAAAAAAATAATTGTTCTCAGGGCAAACACATAAACGGAATAAACATTTATTTGCACACAAGTAAAAATGCATCCCCCTCCCCCGGTCCGCAAATGTTATTCACAGATTTGGCGATTCACAGCCATTTTGAGAGCCTAACCCCCGTGAATTTGGGGGGGCCCCCTGTACAGTACAGTACAGTACAGTAAAAAAAATATAAACAAAAAATAATAATAATAATTTGTTTGCTATGATTATGAAGACAATAGAAATGAGAATCACCGAACACCAAACAAAAAGGCATGGGGTGGAAGGTCTATTTTATTTTTTTCAGGGTAGAAAATATTATTATACAGTAGTCCCTCGGTTAACGAGCACAATCCGTTCCAGCAGGTTGCTCGTTAACCGAAAACCTCGTTAACCGAAAATATTGTTTCAATGGGTTTTTGGGTACCAGTAATTGGTTCCAGCTCACCGAAAATTGTCTAAATTCAACAAAAAAGGTAGAAAAGTTCACTTACTTTGAGGTGTGTATGTAGAAGGCTCCTGGATGATGATGATGATGATGATGATGTTGTGAATTTGAAGTGGGAGGTGGAGGAGGAGAAGGGAGGGAAATGGAGGTGGAGGAAAAGCATTTTACTGCTTCTTGGAAGGTGAGTCACCTTCCATGAAAATGTCAGGAACCTCTGGACTGACATATTCTCCACCATGAACATCCTCCCTCCTTCTTGAAGTGGAAGGCTGAGGGATAGCATCTTGTTCCCTCAGCCTTTTACTGAAGAAAGTGTCAATTGTGATCTGTGGGGCATCTCTCCTCCTCACCATTAACTTATGTATAAAGAAGGAGATCACTGAGTCCTCAACATGACACAAAGTTAGTTCGGTTTTTTCCACATCTGGGTGCTTTGAAGCCAGTTCCCTGAACTTCTCCCAGTAGTAAATCACATCTTTCAACTGTTTAGTTGACACATGGTCATCACTTTCAATTTCCTCCTCACCACTGTCAGCCTCTACCTATAACATCTCATCCAGTTGCTTCAAGTCATCAGGAGTAAGTTCCTGTTCATGAGAAATCACAAGCTCTTCCACATCATCCTCCTCCACTTCAAGGCCCAATGACTGACCAATGTACACAATCTCCTGGTCCAACTCTGTTTCTTCCTCAAATCCCTCAAAATCATGGACTACTGATGACCACAGTGCTTTCCATGAAGAATTGAGGGATCTAGTGGAGACTTCTTGCCATGAGGACACAATCAATTTTACAGCCTCCAGGATGTTGAATTGTGTCTTCCAGAACTGTGCCAGTGTTAGTTCAGGATCATTGGCAGTTGCCTGATGACACCTCCTAAACATTTTCTTCATGTACAACTTCTTGAAGTTGCTGATCACATTCTGGTCCAATGGCTGTATGATTGATGTAGTGTTTGGAGGCAAAAACAACACTTTCACAAAGTCAAATTGATACTCCAAATTTCTGGCAAGGTCAGGGTCATGACCAGGAGCATTATCCATGAGGAGAAGAGCTTTAATGGGAGTTTATTGGTGGTTAGGTAGCTCTTGACAGAAGGGCAAAACACATCAACAGCCCATTCATTAAAGAGCTGTCTTGTCACCCATGCCTTACGGTTGGACTTCCAATAATTTCCAAGCTTTGTTCTTACCACTTTCTGTTGCTTGAATACCCTGGGGTTTTCAGAGTGGTAGACAAGCATAGGCTTCAGTCAGAAATCCCCTGAAGCATTGGCACCAAGCAATAGAGTGAGACGGTCTTTCATGGGTTTATGCCCAGGTAAAGAGGCTTCATCTCTGGTGATGAATGTTCTTTTGGGCATCTTTTTCCAGAACAGCCCAGTTTCGTCCACATTGAACACTTGCTGTGGAAGATTATTTTCTTCTTCCATCAGTTCTTTAAATTCAACTAAAAACTTTGCTGCCCCTTCCTTATCAGCACTAGCAGCTTCACCATACCTAACAACACTGAAAATGTCACTTCTTTTCTTAAATTTTTCGAACCAGCCTTTGCTGGCCCAAAAATCTTCAAATTCTGTGCCTGAAGAACCAGGTTGATCTGTCTTTAAATGTTTGTAAATCTCCCTGGCTCTTTCATAAATGAATTCAGTAGAAACTGAATCACCTTTCATCTGTTTTTCCCTAATCCAGATGAGAAGAAACCTCTCAGTTTCTGCAATTAGGGATCTACTTTTAAACACTCTTGTAGATTTGTCTCTCACTTTCATTTCTTTAAATTTGTCTTTCTGTGCAAGAATTGTCGACACAGTTAATGTCGACATGCCATATTCTTTGCATAGCGCATTTGTTCTAATGCCTTGTTCATGTTTTTTTATGATTTCCTGCTTGGTTTGGATTGAAATCGCTTTTCTTGATCTCTTAGGCCCGATGCTGGATTCAAACAATGTCAACATGTGTTTTTTAAAGTTAAACTTGTAGTAAATAAAGAATATTTTCTTTAAAATAACACTGCACTGTGCTATATATTGTCAATATGTAAAATAAATTTGAAAATGACCAACAATTTGTTTGGAAACACAGAAAAAAAGCATTTAGTTGAAGAGAGTCTCAAGCAAGATGTTACCTCCAGTGAAAACAGAGAGACTAACGCTTGTTTGCTGAGTTAAGAGGCTAGATGCCGCGCATTAAACTAGTCACTTTACCTTCAATTATGTTCAATAATTGTTAAAATGACTAAAAAATTTAATATTAAACTTTTAAAATTATTGAATAGTATAAACTTCTTGATATTTACTAAAATATTAAGGAATTTAAGCCCTAGAACCGATTACTGTATTGGCGGACTAATACTACAGCTGGTGGACCGCCAAGTGCAAGCCAAAACTTGTTGAGGTCGGCTCGTAAGAAACTCGTTAACCGAGGGATTGCTCGTTAACCGAAGTTAAGAATCTTATGGGAGGTCACTCGTTAACCGCAATCTCGTTAACCGAGGTGCTCGTTAACCGAGGGACCACTGTACATCGTTCATACTTGGAATGTAGCTGTAGGCTGCCAGAGTTCAGAGGATTTATTTTCAGAAAACCTGATTTTTCATAATTTTTCGATTATTCACAGCAGGATGATCCCCTTAAGTGAACACTACAGGTAGTTCTGCTATAACGCGATAATTGTGTTCTTGTAAAATATCGTGTTATACAAAATCGCGTAATAGAAATAACAGGGATTATGGAGAAAATAGGGTTAGGTGCAGATTACTCGAAATCGAAAAAATTTAGTAGTTAGCCTAACACAAAGGATAGCACTGTCTAAATAAATGTTACATTCATATCTAATAATGAAATCATACAGTAAATGTAACACTTTACCTTGAAAAAATATGAATGTAACTTGATGGGGGAGAAGGGTGATTTTGAGGTTGATAAAATCGAGCTTCTCTTCAAGTGTTATATCCTTTCTTTTACGATCATCACCGGGAATTCTATCACCAGAACGCTTCTTGGAGATATTCTTCTTTACCATATTCACAGTTAATACCACAAAATTGGAGAAATAGTAAGCAAAAATCGCGTTATAGCAAACAAGCGTTCGCGTTATACAAATATCGTTCCTAATTCATAAATCGCGTTAGAGCAAATTCGCGTTATCAAAACACGCGTTATAGCAGAACTCACTGTACCTGCATAATTTTCTGTATAAGGTTACAGGATATATGTTATAAAGATATTTAGCAAGCCTAGGGATCCTATAAGGCATACGTTTATATAGGGGTTCCTGGGGCCAAGCTCCCATGGCCCTGAGGGTACCAGATTAGAGAGGTTGGACCTGTGTATCTTGACCGACTTACCAACTGATGCAGTGACGGAGGAAAAAGAGATGAAGTATAAACGAAAGAAGTAAGTACAATATGATCAGAAAGGACAGGAAACTAAGAAAACTTAACGCTTAAATAATGAAAACACTTTTCATACCAAGATAGAAAATGCCATCACTAGAACGGCATGGGGAGTTAGCCACAAGCTGGGGAATGGTGAAAGGCAACTTCTTGAGTGGCTCACGACTACGACCCAGTGTGTAACGGTATAACGATCCATCTTGCGGATTGGGGAAGAACTGTGGTCTGTCAGGGAAGAAAATTATCTTAAAATAGAGATAAACACATAGTGGATTATTGATTATACTGTACAGTATAGTACTAATGAATAAGTCAAAAGGAAAAAATATGAAACCTTAGCAATTCATGAGAGTACAGTATACAAGTACAGTAGAACGTTGATATAACACGAGATACGTTCCAAGAGTGGTCGCTTTAAACCGAATTCGCACTAAATCGAAGTGTTGTTTCAGTGGAATAATTTAGTTTGGTATTTGAGAGAAACAAAATACTAAAAAGACTAAGAGTCTACCCAGATGCACCTCAGCCCATCTCCTAGAATAAACAAAACATTGTTTTTTGTAGTACAGTATTATGTTAAAACAAACACTCATAAATCAACACAGCTAAAATTATGGGACGTGAAATGGTCTGTTTACTAGCGATCAGCTGATGGGAAGATTGGAGGGGGGGGGGGGGTGTGAGGTGGTATGTTTGACAGTTGATGCCAAGATCTAGTGCTTATTTTTTATCTGTCCTTAAGAGTGACTTTAAGTTTTTCTCTTATAAAATGTCACTGAACTGACATGTTCTAATTAATTTCATTACAAAGGGCTATAATTTTTATCTCGTTCAAAATATATGACATTTATATTCAAATTATCCGCTGTCTTGCAGGGATTCTAGCAATACAAATTATATTCTCCTAACTTTAGTCTGTGATATTGTATAAGATAAAACTGTAAGCCTATAACCACCAAACCCTGGCTGGGAAGATGGGGGGGGGGGGGGGGGGAAGGTGACAGTGACACGTTTGACAGTTGGGGCCGAAGGTCTAGTGAAGTAGTTATTTGTTTATTTATGTCCTTTAGATTGAGTTGTTGTTTTTTGTTTATAAAATGTCACAGAAGTGAGTGAGGAGAATATAATTTACATTGCTAGAATTCTTTTAGAATAGTGATTAATTTTAATATAAAAATGCTTTTGTAGTGGATACTCTCCCCTATAACTGCCACTGCCGTTAGTCACTGATTAGCCAATCCCGCGGCGAGTTTCTCTGACAAGTCTAGCGGTCTGACTGAGCAGGGTCGCCCAAGCAGAAACGCTTACTTCCAGTGGACTCGTATATAAGCCCACAGCCTCGCCGTGAAGGGGATTCTACTCAGCGCTCTCAAACAAACAAGACCTCATTACAAGCTCCTCACCACACAGCAACTCCCTAGCACTGCACTGTATATAATATATATATATACAGCTCCTCCCCGACTTACGACGGGGTTAGGGACCCAAATCCAAGTCGTAAGTCGAAAATGCTTAATAATACAGTATAGTCTGGATTTACGCGGTTTTTGTTTACGCGTTTGGTAATTTACACGGTGCCTTGCCAGAATGAAATGTTTTAATTACGCGGTAAATTTCCTCATTTACTCGGGAAGCGGCGCGGGCAGGGTGCGCACAAGGTCACTCAGTCATCAAAACATTACCGAGTTCTTCACCCGCCACCTACCACAGCCGGCCCAAGTCAGTGATAGTGAGGATATGGACTTTGAGGGGTGTGACAAAGACGCCCTGCAAGCCTCTGTGGTGGATAGTGATACAATTGATACAAGTGATACACTTGAGAGCCAATAATCTGCCCTCTGCCTCGGAACCAACCCCCCATCCCCGTGTGCCCAGCCATCTTTTCTACAAACGTAAGTGTTAAAAAACCTAATATCATTGATATTTCTCTTAAATATTAATTGTGTGTGCATACCATCATAAAATTAAGATGTTATTTTTACTACAACGTACGTATTGTGTCAGAAAAAGTGGAGTTTGGGAGTTGGCCCAGTCTTTATTTCAATTAATCCCATATATTGTTAGGTATTTCATTTACGCGTTTCTCGTTTTACGCGGACCTCCACGGGTTCAATTGACCGCGTAAATGCAGACTATACTGTACTGTACATAGAAAATCTAAAATGGGTGTCTCTTTTTCTTCTCAGCACAACAAAACTCTCACTTTTAAGCTTGCCAGCCATTTTAAAATGAATTACAAACAAAAATTTTGTCTGTGTATTGACGTTGGGACTCGAAAATATGTAATTTGACAAAATTTTGGTACGACTGAGGCAGCTCGTAAGTGCAGGTGGTCGTAAGTCGAGTAGGTCGAAAGTCAGGGAGGAGCTGTAGTAAAAAGTAATTACAGGGTACTATTGACCTCAGAATATCTCCTAATATCAAGTGTACATGGCCTCAAAAATCCCATGATATTGGTCAGATTTCAAAAAAATTTCAGGTGGTGTTTACAGACACCCCCCCCCCCTCCCCCAAAAAAGCTGACTGGGCTCATTGTGTTTGTCATATTTTCTCACCCACAATTTCTTGGTCCCTCCATTTTTTTTTTATTCCTGGATCCACCCTTGACGTGACAATAAACTGTTTCACTGTCCGTGCTAATACAATACAGTACAGTATTAACATTACTTTTGGGTTAGGCAGGATATAAATTTTGGTGGATAGGCTTGCAAAAAAATACCTAAATCATAATGCAGCCAATGACTGAGGAAAGGTTGCCCATATCTGCTGTATATATTGTTTCAAGAAACTATGGCTACAGGAGGAAAATAAACACAAAAGTTTTTCCTAAATACTCCTTGCTAAAATGGGGTGTGTGTTTTATATGGTTGTGCATCTTAAATGCTGTAAAATACGGTAGTATCTTTTATGTGGAACTAGAGGGTTTTAATAAATGGGTTAAAATTATCTAAGTACAGTACATATTTTAAGAAATGGACAAAAAAAAAAAAAAATACTAATAAAAAGAACAACACTTGCTCAATAAATACTGTACTGCGTAGTGGTCTAATCAGAATTTTTGTAGACCTAATGAGAGCTAAGTAAGCTATGTAAGCAAACTGGGGAGTGCGAGGGGGCTGATCAGGGGTTGCCACATTCGTCAGGTTTATTTATGATTCAGTATTATATTCTTGTATGATCAGCCTCTTCTAGTGTATGGTTCATCATGATTTATGTAACATCTTAATAACAGAGAAAAAATACAACCCAGTATTTCCTCTACTTACAAAATTTCACCTTACAAACTTTCATACATACAAACAAACCTGTCCGACGGACAGTGTCCGTATGTTCAAATTTCCATTTGGTGCGAAAGCGCAAGAGTCATTAGTTCTATCAAAACTCAATAGATGGGGTTAGTGTGCTACTTCCAGTATTCCCAGCCAAAAGGCAACCGTTTTAATTGTTGTTGTCTCGTTCACAGAGTTACAGCGGTGACCCCAATATGTCTGAGGAATGTAAAGGTACCGGTAGTGCCAGTGATGAGTGTGAGTAAGAAAAGATGCACAATTACAATAGAAACTAAAGTGGCAATATTAAAGCAAGTGGAAAGAGGTGATATGGTGACAAATGTGACCCATGCTTTCAGACTGAATCGTTCGACTGTTGGTACAACTTTAGAGGACAAAGAAAGAATTATGGAGCATCTGAAATATTATGTCCCTGTGCAATCAACCATCATAGGTAAGAAAAGAGGAAAATTCCATGATGAGATGGAAAAACTTGTGTTTGTGGCTGGATATTTCTCAGGTAAGTAATACATTAAAATATGATGGAGTATTGTGCTGTGGGTGTACTTTACATAAGGTATTTTTTCATATTTAACACATTGTTTGCAAGCGATAGAGTTGACCTTGGACTTAAAACAAATGAACTTACGAACAGAGCCTCTGGAACCCATTATGTTCGTAAGTAGGGGACTGCCTATACTGTATTACGACTGTCGTCTTGAGCCTACAGTAGAGTACTGTACGTATACTGTTCAATCTCTGGATGTAATACATAACTGTAATCACTTTTTACATCTCTTAACACTTATGATGGAGGTGTGGTAGGGGATTATTGGGTCTCATGTTACTGACCTGACCTGATGCAATGTCAGGTCCACCCATTGTATATAAACTCTTCTCTCATTTGTGGTGGAGGTAGGGTGGGTGATTAGTGGTCTCATATTACTGTCAGGTCACCCATTGACAGGGTGGGGGATAAGGGCGAAAGCATTTCATAGTTAGAGTAAACGCACTTCACACTAAGTGCGAAAGAGCTTCACAGACACTAAAACAAAGTACAGTGTGAAATTTAGTGATGTGCTCTCACTGCAAGGTAAAATAATAACACGCATGTAACCAAGAAGAAACAGTGCCCAGATTGTAGTTCACCAAATGGTCACGAGACAGCGTTGGGGTAGACGACGCTCCAGTTGACAAAAGTGAGTGATCCGTTCCATATGCCAATTTGGCGAGATGACAAATATCGTTTAAGTGGGTTTGTTTACATCGCAAATAGGAAGTGCTCTTAATATATCAGCATCGTTAATGCATATTATCGTAGATGAGGATATTGTAATTAAAGCTTTACCTGTACTGTATAATGAATGAGGTTCTGCACCTCATCAGTAACATAAAGAAAGAATCTTGGGGTACGGTAGATAATCCCAGGTTAAAGGAGCTTACTGGTAAGGTTAGTCTACTGTAAGCATGTATTGGGTAACTATCATTAACTGTAAATCACACACAGAAATGTATGAATTTTAACCCCTCAAAAATATGATGTACAGTCAACCCTCGCTTTACGCGGTCCCACTTTACGCGTTTCCACGTTTACGCGGTACCCTGCCGAAACCGGAATGCTCACTTTCCGCGGTGTGTGTGTACCCTTTTACGCGGAGAGTGGCGCGAGCAGGGTGCGCACAAGGTCGCCCAGTCATCAAAACATTACTGAGTTCTTCACCCGCCACCCACCACAGCCGGCCCAAGTCAGTGATAGTGAGGATATGGACTTATATGGACTTTGAGGGGTTTGACAAAGAGGCCCTGCAAGCCTCTGTGGTGGCTAGTGATACAATTGATACAAGTGATACAGGTGAGGGCCAATAATCTGCCCTCTGCCTCGGAACCAACACCCCATCCCCGTGTGCCCAGCCATCTTTTCTACTAATGTAAGTGTTACAAAACCTAATATTATTGATATTTCTCTTAATTATTAATTGTGTGTGCATACCATCATAAAATTAAGAAGTTATTTTTACTACAATGTAGGTATTGTGTCTGAAAAAGTGGAGTTTGGGGGTCGGCCCGGTCTCTATTTCAATTAATCCCATATGTTATGTTGTTCACTTTACGCGGGCCGCCGTGGGTTGAATTAACCGCGTAAAGTGAGGGTTCACTGTATATATAGTTTGACCCTACTTTTTGCATTAAAGTTTGATCATAAAAACTCGCACTATACTCAAAGATACAGTACATGGTATATACACACAGTATCATAATAACCAACAACATTTTATGGCCATTTTCCACATCTGTATGGGTTAGCTGTGATTACCTGATGGCAGCTCTCCATGCAACATGGTCTCTTGTAGCCTCCCTTGTCATTTATTATCACCTATCTCTTTGTCATTTTTGGCCAGCCCCTGGCTCTCCTCCCCTCCACATTTAGGGCCATGAACCTATTGAACTACAGCTACCCTTTGACTTATGACCTACTCGACTTACGAACACCAGGACATACGACCGCCGTAGTTGTATAAAAAAAATTTCAAATTACGTATGTATTTTCTTGTACCGAAACATTTCCGTCCCATATGACAGCGTGGTGTGGGCTGGGCGGCCTCGTGGTGTACAGTATGCACGCCATAGCCCACTCAGTTGGTGTTTGGCCGTTGTTGGTGTTAGTGATGGCGCTGTGTACTGACAAAATTTTTGTTTCTAATTCCCTTTAAAATGACTGGCAAGTGTAAAAGTGAGAGTTCTGTTGGTGCTCAGAAGTAAAAGAGACAGTCAATTACTTTTGAGATGAAAATGAAAGTAATAATGCAATATGAAAATGGAAAAACAGTAGCAACCATATCACGCGACCTTGGCTTCTCTCACTCGATGATATCAACAATTTTGAAGGACAAGGCAGAGGCATTTGCTTCTATTAATAAGGGGATCCAAATGTTTGAAGAAATGGATTAAAATGTTGAGCGTTTTGCAAAAGTTGACAGACAAATCCAAGATGCACTTGCTTGCTACAGGGAGATTTACAATGAAAAGAAAAGGCAAACTGTGCAGTCTAAATTGGAAATATATTTTAAGAAGTCCCCCACTGTTGTCTCCTCACGCCCCACCACTGCTGCCGCTTCACTCCCTAAAGATGATCCAATACCTTCAACAAGCAAGTATGTTAACCTGTCTGAAGAAAATGAACTTGATGACCCACCCAGCCCTGCCTCCTCCTCTGCTTCATCCAATTAATGTAGTCTCCATGCTTAATTAAAAAGTTATTGAGGCCCCGTGTGCATTCAGCTGACGACATTATAGGTAGGTGCACAGTAACACTTTATTATTTTTTTATTATTGATTACTTTTACTGTACAGTGAACCCTCACTTTACGCGGTCAATTGAACCCACGGAGGCCCGAAACGCGTAAAGTGAACAACATAACATATGGGATTAAATGAAACAGACCGGCTGACCCCCAAACTCCACTTTTTCCGACACAATACCTATGTTCTAGTAAAAATAACACAATTAATATTTAAGAGAAATGGAGAAATACAGTCGCCAAGTTAATGTCCATTCAAATAATGGACTCAACTCCCTCCCCCTCTTCTTACACTCGCTGGCTCTTCCCTCTCTGAGAAATGTTTGGGGGAAACCACTAGATTTTAAGGTATAGTAATAAATAATACCTCAAACTAAAGTTAGGATAATATAATTGATATTGCTGGATTCCTTGCAAGGCCAGGAATATTTTTAATATAAATGTCATATATTTTGCACAAAAGCTAACATATTTACTCAGAGTAAACAAAATACTTACATTAGATCTAAAATTTGTATATCTAATGCAAAATCTATGATATCTATATTCAAAATGATCATCAAATTGTAAGAATTCCAGCAGTGTAAATTATATTCTGGCCGGGTAATTTGTATGAATTTTATGAGCTAAATAAAAAAAAATTATACTTCACCCGCGTACAGAGTAGATGCACCGCGTAAAGTGGGAATTCCGGTTCTGGCAGGGTACCGCGTAAATGTAGAAACGAGTAAAGTGAAACCGAGTAAAGCGAGGGTTCACTGTATTTCATTTTAGATTTTCTATGCAATATTTTTGCATTTTCAACTTACGACCAATTCGACTTACGACCTGGTCGTCGGTCTGTAACCCCGTCGTAAGTCGAGGACTGACTGTAATTGGCTTCATCCAATCTCTCCACATCCCTAAACCATCTCAACCTGTCTCCATGCAGGTTTCCCTGTCTTTCCGTATCACTTATGCATTTACCTCACCATTCTCAGTACAACTCACTTAAGCCTACATATATAATCCTCTTAAATTGCCCATATTTCACAGCCATATATATTTACACTCCTCATGCCAGTTGCATAAATCTTCCTATCACAGAGAGGGCAGGTTCTCTCGTCATTACTACAGCATATATTACACTAATTTATTATATTCATCATATTATATTCATTACTCACAATGGTGGCTGTGAAGAATCAGTTGGATTCATGATTACTGGATCTGAAAAAGGAAAAGTAAATGAATAGTAAGAGTGTTTACATTTAAACAAGAATTACTTATGTAGAAACCAACAATGTGTGCCAGAAACTTATATCAATCAATGAATTTGAGGATTCAATAAAAGTGGAGTATGAAAAAGTTGTAAACACTCAAACCCTCATGGAAATACCCAACTTTTATCCTCTTCACCACTGATCTGCTCGTTAGCTGCTTGGGTGATCGGTCACGTTTCTGTTATGCACTGTTGGCAAACACTTGGCATGCACTGGCTCCTGAATGTATCTGAACCTGCTCCAGTGCTTGTGAAGTCTGGTTTTGAAAGAGCTAACACTCGGTGCCATCACTACACTCTCTGGCAGATTGTTCCAAGAGTTCATAACTCTCACTCCAAAAAGATACTCCTCACAGTTTTTTGGACTTGCGGCTTCTTCAACCTTGAGCTGTGACCCCTTGTGGGGCGAGCGTCCGCCAGCTCCAGGTAAGAACACTCGACTGAGTAGTGCCCTTTGAGATGCTTACACACCTCAATTAGGTCCTCCCTTGTCCATCTGTAGTATAAGTTAGGTAATTTCAGGTGCTCCAATCTCTCAGGGTTGCTGAGGTGCCAAAGTGCAGGCACCAATATGGTGGCCCCCCTTTGAACATTTTCAAGCAACTGACAGTCCCTAGCACATCTCAGGGGCCAGACAGGGTGACAGTACTCCAGACGGGGAAGCACATAACGAGGGACGGACCGTCTAGATATCTGAACAACCTTCTTATATGACCTAATACAGTGATATCCCGTTAGCCGGAACAACTGGTGCAGAGAATTTCCGGGAATGAGAGATTTCCCGCTAACCGGACGACTTTCTCAAACCCGGAAAAATCGCCCATCCCCGGAAATATTTCCGGTTACTGGAAAAAAATTTCCGAGTGTCTAAGCTATGCATCTTGCACAGACAAACGCTAGCCCACACAATGTCAGGTGGAGGTAGGGTGGGGTATTAGTGATCTCATATTACTGACTTGATACAATGTCAGGTCACCCATTGTCGGGTGGGAGATGAGTGAGTCTGAGGACCTGAAGATGTCTTGAATAAACATGAAAGATAAAATACAGTACTTTTTATACTTACACTTATCGCATTATATCCCTTCACCATTACGTTACTTAAGATTTTAAAATGTGGAGTGAGAAAGCAGAAAGGCGTGGGTGATTAGAGAGATGGAGTGGAAAGAAGTGGTAACATGCACCAGTGTTGCCAAGCGCTAAGCTCCTCAACAGCTGTTCTCTTAAATCACCACCACGTAGTTAACAACGCATAAATTTATGTCATACAATATGGGGTGTGTGGGTGGTGTTAGGGTGTGATGTTGTGGTATTAATTAATAAATAAGCAATAATATTGTATCGTCAATAACAGTCGTTTGATGAATAGTAGCGTACTACATTTGTTACTACTATTCATCAAACTACTGTACTGTCATTAACAATACAATATTGTTTATTTATTATTCATTAACTAATACGCCAACACCACATCATACACACACACAACATCTAGTTTACAGTCTTTTGTGAGAGACATTGAGTTGGACGGAGGCAGGGAGGCAAGGTGGAGGCAGGGAGGCAAGGGGGAGGCAAGGAGGCTGGCACTCCCCTTTTCACCAATGATGAGCCTCTTATGGTGTATGTTTTATTATGGTTAATATAAAATATTAAACACATTAGCACAAATTATTACAGTAAATATATCTTTAATGATTAATCAAAAAAGAATAAAATATTTTACAATAGGAATGGCAGGCAAGGAGAGGAGAGTAGGGGAGAGGCAGGAACCTTTTTGGGGGTGTGTGGTCAGTTCCTTCCCTCCCCAAACATCCAACACAAGAGGATCCACGAGCATGACACAATATTTTGTCATTTTTCTATACATGTTATAGCACAGTTCATATAAGGAACAATAATCATCCCATAGATTGGGAAAACAGTTTAGACGTGTATAAATCACCATGTGTCACAGAAAGACTTCTGGTTGAAGCAAGTTTGATTAGGGAAATGAATTCTATAAACCTTAGTAATGGTCAGTACAAAACTGATGTTACACAAATCTACAGCTCCTCCCCGACTTACGACCTACTCGACTTATGACCACCCACACTTACGTCCTGCCTCAGTCGTAACAAAATTATGTCAAATTACATATTTTCGAGTCCCAACATCAGTGACTGCGCTATGTACTGACAAAATTTTCGTTTGTAATTCACTTTAAAATGGCTGGCAAGGTTAAAAGTGAGAGTTTTGTCATGCTATTATTTAAGCATTTTTGACTTACGACCTGGATTTGGGTCCCTAACCCTGTCATAAGTCGGGAAGGAGCTGTATTTGTCAGTGGCCCAAGATTAAAAATGCTTTGAAAGCATTCGAGGTAGATGTAGGATGGATGATTAGTGGGTCTCATATTTTTTACCTGACTTGACATGACTAGTTACATCGCCAATTCTTATAAGCTCCCCTTATGTTTGCAACGGTGGTGGTGTGTGGATTAGTGGATGTCATGTGTTTGACCTGACCTCATGTTTTGTAAGGTCAACCTGTGTACATAAGCCTCTATCAGTCTGTCCTTGTAATTCAGTTGCCTCTGAAGATGTCTTGAATAAAGACGAAAGCTAAGGTGCTCCACTGTTTCCTCTTTTCCTGTGTGATTTTATCAAGATGTTATAGCATAGTATTTAATATTCTATATTATCAATGATAAAATATACATCATAAGTGGCTGATCATACGAGAATATATAATACAGTCATGCGCCGGTTAACATCCGACCGAACGTCAGATCACATATACGCCCGTGCCCCGCCCCCCCCAAAAGTGACGCCTGCTGGACCACCACTCCACGACCCCCTGACGGAGACATGATGATCCTCCCCATACTGGTCAGATATTATGTGTTAAAGGAACATGCTTCCTTGATTAGGCTTTTTTTTTTAACATTTGCCTACAGGTCAAATGTTAACCTAACCTAACCACTGGCTGCAACTCTATTAATAAACCGTTTATTATCACACACACACACACACACACACACACACACACACACACGTATATATGTACGTCTTTGAGTCAGCTGGGTAACTTCCCAGCTGAACTGTGTACCGTCGCCTATAGGATGGTGTGAGTGTGGAAGAAACTATTTTTTGTTCATAAAATATGCTATTCTATTTCATGATATGCTATGTATCAATTTTATTGCTTATTATGGCATGATACTAGAGCCAACACTTTCCACCAACCAAAAATCCCAGCAAGCTTGTAAACAAAGTACTGTAGTTACAATGCCACTGGTGGCATATGTGTAATTGATCGATTGATTATGGTAATTACATCCCCGACAACACAACAGTTTAGAATCTAAACTGTTGTGTTGTCGGGGATGATAGCTGTTTTGGTATCACATGAATTGCTTTAACTAAGTTCTGGAACTAATTAAGTGGCTGGGTTTGATGTAAACACTTCTTGGCATTTTCCTCTCATCATCAAGTGGTAAGGATATACTACCTTCTCTAGGCGTGTTTTATTTTTCATCCCCCTACCTCCTTGTGTAAGATGAAGCGCAGAAGCATTTACAGCGCCCAACAGAGAAGCATGCTAAATTCATGCTTGCCTTTATGTCTCATGAGTTAAGGGCGTAGAAGCCTGAAGAGTCAATGGTTTATGTCATCAAGTTATTGGAAGTTTCAACAACTTTTCCTGAATACAAATTCGCAACTTTCGATTTTCAACAGGTACCTACATTACTGCTAGGTGAACAGGGACTAATAGGGGCTGGGAAGTATGTCCAAACAACTTCCACCGGCCCGGGAATCGAACCTGTGACATCTCGTTTGCGAGGCAAGAGCGGTACCGCTCTACCATCAGCGCCCCCGCGTGAGAGAGTGAGCAGGTTGTTTGATTAAATAGTTGACCTGCGCTCGACCTCTGAGATTGCTACAAGCTCAGCCGTCTATTGCCGTCAACAACAGGTTGACTCAATGTTGAATAACTTGGTGAATAATTTGGTGTTATTCAATTGGGTGAATATTAATTTGTAGCAAAGGTGCTATTACAATATGTTGCTAAATTAAAATTAAGGCTTTAAAGGCCAAAATAAAATAATGTAGGGTAAAAACACAGTAAATAACCTAAAACTCTCATAAAAACCATTTAAATGTTTATAAATAAAACCCAAAGCTTCTGTAGAAGACTGGCTTCCTCCACAAAGGAGAGGAAGTCCCTTCCCACATTACCCACTCCTCCCCCCAGCACCAAAGAGAGACGGGAACACCTGTCTTTCGCCCAGCACCAGGAGAGGTGCATACAACGAAGATCTCTGAGACTGGGGCATTCCACCAAGAGGTGTTAAACAATCAATGGGAGTCATCATATTGGGGAGGGGGGCGCCCTCTCCATTAAAAACCCATGAGTCAACCTCATGTGGCCAATGTGGAGGCTGGCCAAAGCAGTTTTTCGGCAGCGTGACAGTCCCTGATATCCCCAAGCACTCAATGCAGGGTGGATGTCGTGGAGCTTGTTTATTCCGACAGCATCCCATCTGCATTTTCAACTTGAGCGGATGGCAGCTCTTATTACTAGCTACATATTTGAGGCAGGTAGAGGGGTAACGACTTGCCATTGGGCGAGAAGTAGCTGCTTTTGCCACGGCAACAGCACGCTCTTTCCCCTTTTCCCCTACAAGGGCCAGAACCCAGCAAAAATTGACTTTCTGGCCCATACAAAGGATGAGAAACAGCCACTGTAAAATATCTAAAACTAAGGGATGTGGCAATGAGACATTAGCTAAGGCCTGGAGAGAATCATTTTGAGATTGGCGAACGAATGACTTCGGTTGTATTTGGATTGTTGGACTAAATTAGAATTTTTACCAAAGAGAACCAAAGGGAGACAAAGTTCAGGTACCTGGAAGGTTTGGATATTTGGAGTTCGGATAAAAGGAATTGCAATGTACAATTGACTTATGTGTATAAAAAAAAGATTTAAGAATGTAAAAACTCAAAATAGGGCCCAGACAATAGTACTATACCATCTCTGAGTGTCCACTTGAGTACTCCTGAGGATTTAGTAATGGCATGAAGAGCACCATCCAGTGTTGACACCAAAAGAGTTCCATCATCAATCTCCGCTAAAAGCTGAGTGGACACAATCTGTAAAAGGAAAAGAACAAATTGCAACACTGTCATCATCACCACTGTGTTATGGCCATTTTCATGGCTTGCATAGGTTGGCTGTGATTACCTATGGACAGCACACCAAGCTATGTGGTCTCTTGCAGCATCTCACCCAGCTGCCATAAGAAATTTTTTTGAAAATTTACAAAAATAGAAGCAAAATTATTTCTAATTACACTGTACAGGTGGTTCTCTACTTACGAATGAGTTACGCTCTTGAGGCTTGTTTGTAAGTCCAACTTTACTCTTTTAGATACCAAACATATTGTAAAAAGTGAAAAGGTAATGCATGTTTAGTACAGCTATAGGTACAATACAGCCTTAAAACTTGGCTCATTCTTCTCCTCTTAAGTAATGTTTGTTCTCTCTGGAATTTTCTTCAAATTAATCCAGTTTCACCCACATTAACACCTACCCTGGAAGGTAACACCCCCCAATGATGATGTTTGTATCTCTAAAAGTTTATAAGTTGAATGTTCGTAAATAGAGGAGCACCTGTAGCCCCATTTTCTTCACGCTGAGAAAAAAAACTTAAGGTTTATATCCAGCCCTTTACTCGGTGTTAGAGGTTAAACTAAAATCAAAAAGAAATTCAAAATAAAGTACTGTATCCATATATAGGTTGAATCACTCCAATCCAGCACCTAAGGGACACGACCAGAGCCAGACCAGAGAATTTTCCGAACCACAGGTAGTCAATATACTGTATTACGTTACCAAAATTATACAAGTCATTTACACACTCCGTACGCAGCCCACCTCACTGCTCACCATTGCAACACAGCCTAACTAGATATTGACTTTGCCTTCCCCCTAGGAATGGGGTTCCTTCACTCTGCTCCTCCCTCCCCTGTTCGGCATGATAACTCTCACACACGAAGAAATATTTATTCCCAACTGTGGGGTTGCTATTAGATCCTCCCGTGCTTCTAATTTTTCTAAAAACAATTCAATATGATCTTGACTCATTTTGTATGTCAACAAAAAGCTTTAAACAGGATTAGGACATGCCACCAAATTTTCATATAAGCTCTGCAAACTCCGTATGCTAAATATGTTACCAAGAAAACCAGTTTTACGATTAGACTTCAGTAGCTCTTGACCATCATGGAGTTTTAATGATCTGATATATGTTTCTGCTTTTCTCAGAAACTCTATGATTTCATCAGCATTCTGTACTATAAAAGAGACAACTTTTTGTTTAAATTATATTTTCTCTCTCTCTATCTACAATCATAAATCACCTGTACTAGGCAAGGCATGAAGAATGAGAGAAATTGTGGGGTAAAACAGTGGAAAACTAATCATAAAACACTAAAATGATGTCTCTACATGCTTTGTATGTGAAGAACTTAATTATTTGCCATAAATGCTCCTCCCAAAAAATTTTTGAGTCACCGCATGTTGTCATCTGCACAGTTTATTTACAACCGACCCACTCGGTCCGAACATACACTCACATCCACAAAAAAAAGGTAAAATTACACCAAGACGTTTCAGCAAAGTACCTTTCATTGATACTAGACACCAAAATAAGTACAGTACCTTCTGTTTAATATGGCGGGGGGGGGGGGGGGGGTCCAGCTAGGAAGATAGGTAGGTTTCTTTGGTTGGTAAGTTCAAGTTCTATTAGGTTCTAGTAAATGTCGCCTTTTAAAATACTTACTATAATAATAAGAGCATTTGTGGAAAAAATGAATGAAATCAAACAACTATTTCTGGTGGTAGTTTTGTTCTCAGACATTACCATAAATCCACAAGTTGCTAGTTGAAGCGTCATGGTGTAATTTTAAATTTTTTGTGGTTGTGAGAGTACACTCGGATAGAGTGGGTCAGTCATAAGCAAAGTGAGCAGGTGACAGGTGCTCCTCTATATGATAATAACAAGAGAATAAAATCCATCCAATATCTTCGTTATTTGACATTTACGAGGCAAGTGTCACAGCAGAAAAGTCAGAATTATTATATCTATAGATTGCCTTCATTTCTATCGCAAATGACTCGTTTTCAAGTTTGACAATCTTAGGGGACTTGTGGGAAATTGGAGTTTTGGGATGGGAGGAGAGCAAAAACAAGTGATATGCTATATTAATGACCAAAGTTGGCTCGGATTTTCCATTTTTAACAAGTAAAGAAAAGCCAAAATTTGAAAATCTGAGCCAAGTTTGATGAAAAATTATTATCAAATTTGAATGACTCGCACCAAAACCCATTGGTAAAAGCCTAGGTTTCATCTCAAAATCAGTTTCTGTGCTAACCCAACCTGACCTAACCATCGTTGTTCAGAATAAATATTACATAACCAAGGGGGTGGAACCCCCAGCTTATGGGGGCTCCACCCCCAGGCCCCCTCAACAAAGCTCATATCGAAGCAACCAACCTTACCTAACCTCTAAACTTAGAAAATATTCGATGACTCCTTACCAAATTAAGCGATTTTCTGGAAAACGAATCATTTGCGACGGAAACGTTACAAAGAAAAGTTGTTAGAAATGACGAGGTATACCTAGAGCTAGACATTATGGGCAACTCGTAAAAAAATACCAAAAAATTTCCGAAAGAGATGGTTGTACAGTACATATCTAAATTAATACCCATGTTTTATTGTGAAAAGTCTGTTGCAGTGGCAGTGGACCTTGCAAGAGAAGCTACACAGAGTGTTACAGCTGCAGGCTTCTCCGAGACTACCAAAGACGACATTATGGAGGTGATCAGGGATCCTGAGGTGACTGCCGACGAGATGTTAGATGATGATGACGTCAGTGAAGATGCAGGTGGTGAGGCAGCCCAAGAAGAACACAAGTTAACACATGGTAATGTAAAGGATGCCATCAAGTTTGCAGAGAAACTCAAGCTCGTCCTTTCCAACGACCCTGACGATCACCGCTATGAAGTCTTCAATAACCAGCTGTTGCAGATTATGGAGCCGTACATCCAGATGTATCACGAACACATCAACACTAGCCATCAGCGTAACATCACGGACTTCTTCGCCCGCAACCCACCACAGCCAGCCCAAGCCAGTGAGAGTGACAGTGATGTTGACTTTGAGGGACTTGTCAGGGAGCCCCTGACAACTGTGGTGGATAGTGATGGTGATTCACCTGAGGGCCAGTAATCTGCCCTCTGCCTCGGAACCAGACCCCATCATCGTATGCCGACCCATCTCTTCTACTAACGTAAGTGTTAAACCTAACCTAACCTTGCTTTGCTTTTTTCTAACCTAACCTAACATAAGTGTTAAACCTTGATTTTTCTAACCTAACGTAAGTGTTAAACCTTGATTTTTCTTTTACCTGGTATAGTATATTATTCTCTTATTGATATTTCTCTTCTATATTATGTGTGTGTGCATACCATCATAAAATTAAGATAATATTTTTACTACAACGTACGTATTGTGTCGCAAAAAGTGGAGTTTGGGAGTCGGCCCAGTCTCTTATTTCAATTAATCCCATATGTTGTTATTTCATTTATACGTTTCTCGTTTTACGCGGGCCTCCACGGGTTCAATTGACCATGTAAATGCAGACTCCACTTATATATATATATATATATATATATATATATATATATATATATATATATATATATATATATATATATATATATATATATGCTGATAACCACCAGGAAAGAAGAAAACACGAAGTTCCCAAGCGCTTTCGTGTAATTCACATCTTCAGGGGTGAGTACAGACTAGATAGAGTGATGCAAAACAAGATGAATATATACGGAGGAGGGTGAGACCAGGTCCACAATGGTCAGGTAATGACCCTACTAATCTTTAAATGGCACACAACGGTTGGTGGTTGGGTCAGATGGGACAGTGACCCGCCCTCTCACCTGATCACAAATCTTCTTAATTACAGAGTTGTCCAGCTTGTACATGCCGTTACTCAAATTCATGTTGAATGCTTTGGTATGTTTAATAAGACTAGATTCTATGATGTTCCTACTATCAATTGAATTACAAGGTAATATTGAGGAGGCATTATCCCAGTCAATGCAATGCTTGCTATCCCTCAAATGAACAAATAGAGCATTGGATTCCTGGCCTGTCCTAACACTGTATTTGTGTTGTTTAATTCTAGTTACAAGATCTTTACCTGTCTGGCCTAAGTAAAACATATTACATTCCTTGCAAGGAACTTTATAAATGCAACCAATTGTGTTGTTGGGGGAGTTCTTGATTAACATTTGTTTAACAGTGCATGAGTTTTTAAATGCCACATTGACGTTCCAAGATTTTAGCTGTGCCGGAATGTGTGAGAAATTTTTGTGAAATGGTAATATTAAGATATTCTTATGGTCATGGGTGGGCTTGGGATCAGTTCTATAAAAAGTTTTCTTAGTAATGTTTAAGCATTTGTCTATGAAAGATCTAGGGTATTTAAGGTTTGAGCCAATATTATATATATATTTGTATTCCTCATCGATGAATTCCGGACTGCAAATTCTCAAGGCACGTAAAAACATTGTTGTAAATACTGACTGTTTGACTTTATTATGGTGTTTGTTCATTTGAGGGATAACAAGCATTGCATTGACTGGGATAATGCCTCCTCAATATTACCTTGTAATTCAATTGATAGTAGGAACATCATAGAATCTAGTCTTATTAAACATACCGAAGCATTCAACATGAATTTGAGTACCGGTAACGGCATGTACAAGCTGGACAACTTTGTAATTAAGAAGATTTGTGATCAGGTGAGAGGGCGGGTCACTGTCCCATCTGACCCAACCACCAACCGTTGTGTGCCATTTAAAGATTAGTAGGGTCATTACCTGACCATTGTGGACCTGGTCTCACCCTCCTCTGTATATATTCATCTAGTTTTGCATTACTCTATCTAGTCTGTACTCACCCCTGAAGATGTGAATTACACGAAAGCGCTTGGGAACTTCGTGTTTTCTTCTTTCCTGGTGGTTATCAGCATATACCTAGATCACGCGCACCTACAGTGATTTACTTGCATATATATATATATATATATATATATATATATATATATATATATATATATATATATATATATATATACACGAACTGTCTTGTAATTGGGTACGAGGTGACATGTTCCAATGGGTACGATTTGCTTGAGTACGAGTTGTCCAATACCCCAAAATGGGCAAACCCCCTTGGCCAGTCATGTCTGTGTGCACGTTGTGACTGGAACTATTTTGCTGCCATTTCCAAGTTCTATAAGAACAACGACAAGGATTTAGACTTAATTCATGAGCACTGTTTTGCCCAGGTCTACTCCTACGAGCTCAATTCATAATAAAGCCCTTATTTAACAAAATATTGACTTTTAAAAGCAATTATTTTGGAATGCAACCTAGTGCACCAACTCCCTCTTATCCCTGCCTCTGAAGATGAACACGATCCTCAACCTCAGCCCCGACCTTCATCAGAGTAAATGGTAAGTAGAACAAATGGTTAATTCTTTATTAGGTTAGGTTAGGTTATGGAGGTCACAACTCGGAAAGTGATTTTCGACAGAAATGGATGTTAGAATCAAATGAATCACACTTATAACCTTAAGAGAAAAACAATTTAAGCTTCAATGGGAGTTGGGTGTTGATCAGGAAATTTACCACCTAACCTAACCTAGCATAACTTAACACCTGTTGTGGGCGAACTTACTGTTACTGAGTCGGGGGGAGAAGAGGCTGTAAGTCCTCCATATTATCAACTTAATCATTACATATGGTACAATATATAATTTAGGTTTTCTTGTGATATGGAACAACTTTTTTATTGTGAAAAAGTCTATAATTGTTAGTTTAGGTAGGCAAGATTGGTAGAGAATTATCAAATTAATCATTACATACAATAGGTCATGTTCCACCTTTGGCAGCGACAGAATGATGTAGCAGTTGAAGCATCAGAATAAATTAAACTACAATATTTGGTATAGAAAACTCACCTCTTCTTTAATATGAGCACTCCTTTGCTTCAGCCCATACATGGAAGGAAGAGACTGAAGTAGAATTAATGCGAAAAATGTAATCCAAAATACGCTTTTGTTAGTTCCAAACATCATGGCAGAGGTGTTCCTACTCCAAGAGATAAATTATATTACATAATTATTAGCCATTCATAGTTTTGTATGTAATAATGCGACATAAACACTTCAGTGTCAAATCCCCTATTTTACACCATCAGATAATGCCACATATCTGTTAGCACTTGTTGTTGTTGTAATACGTCACAACTCACACCAAGGAACATCTAGTCAGGAAGCCCCACCTCTTACTCTTTTACCGAGTTATCTAAAGAGAATCCAAGGGTGAACTTTAGAATTCTTAGTTTGCAATAGAAAATGGGTACCTGAGTCCCACAGAACTTACATCTTGACAACCTTCTTCAAATTATGATTACACTCAAAAGTAGTAATAGCATACAATATTTTTAAAGCAGGTAATGCTAGATATAACTAATATTTGTAATGGTAGTAGGTAGTGGGCAGCTACCAAACAGGGAGGTACACCACCTGGGAAGATATTGGCAGCATAATGTGTTGTCTAATGGTAGACCCTGCTGCCGTATGTGACCAAGTCCCAGGTTGATGATCTGACTTTCTGCCTCATTTACACACAATTGAAGGGTCTCACTTGTTTCTCTTACTATTTTTATCTTTTTTTTTTCGTTTTTGTATTTCTTTATGGTTCTTTATCATTATCATTATTATTATTATTATTATTATTATTACTATTATTATTATTTTATTTTAAAATTTGTTTTTATTTTATTATAAATTTCATATACTGTACTATAAATGAATAATTATTGTTATTAATATTTGTATTATTATTATTATTATTATTACATTTTCACCCCCTAGGCCCTGATGTGTGTCAGTGACCTGTGCCTAGATGGGCTTGTAGTGGATTGTAGTGGACGTCTCCCCTACAACTGCGTAGCTGCATGCCACCTGCTACGTCTTCCCTAGCAACCAAACGAGCGGCCCAGGGGGGGGGGGGGGGCGTCACCAGATGCCACAGTATCCTAGCAACAGAGCCAAAAGACCGGCTACTTCCCGGGTTTTTCGACCATGACTCACGGCTGACTCACGGCTGCTGTGTATATAAGCTCTGTCTCTCCATTGAGATTCATTCTGCACTCGGTTCCTGAACACGCAACACCTCCTCCAAGCAAGCTCCTCGCTGTCCCGTTCTCATTCAACCTGGAGGCCAGCAACAGGCAACATCTTCTCTAACGAAGCTCCTGCACATCTACCTCCTTCAACATGCTACTCACCGAACGTGTCTACTGAGCAGCTCCTCACCACACGGCATCTCCAGCACCAGACTGTCTACCATATAACTTATATTATATAAGAAAACCACCACCTTAGAGTTTCCATCCATCCTGAGTGCTAGACAACATTATATCACGAAACCCTACAGGATCCTCTCCCCTACAACTACAACTGCTGTTTGTCGCTGATTAGCCGACCCCTTTTCGAATTCCCCAGCCAACACCTCGTGCTCTAAGGTCGGCAACCAGAGCCGCCTAACAAAGCGGAGGTCAACTATCAAGCCACGCCTACCCCCACTATGTAAGACCTCACCCCGCCATGACCTGCCCCTTCTTCTACCTACAGCTACGCAGCAAGCAACACCTCCTCTGCGCATGCTCCCGAACCAGCTCTCTCTACTCCACGCTTGTAACCACACTGCCACTTCCCAGCACCAAGCTGCATTGTACATCCAATACAATATGTATACAGAGAGAGCATTGTGAGTTTCCTTTCTCCAACTCATCCTGAGTGTGTACCAGCATCTCGAAACCCCACAGGCAAATCCCAGTAAAAAAAAAAATATATATACAGGTAGTCGTCGACTTACGACCTAGATTGGTTACGGCCGCCCGGTCGTAAGTTGATCTGGTCGTAAGTCGGCCTATGTTATAATTACCTTACGTATATTATAATGTGTAATGATAATATAATCATCTTTAAGTCATATTTTATCAACATTTTCTTTGTTCATTATTGTTACAGTCGTCAGGTTTAAGTAAATCACTGCATACTACAGTACAATTGGTTTGTTATTTACACAACATACAAAAAAAAAAAATACAGGTGCAAAACATATAAAACATTTTAGTTGCAAAACATCTTGGGGGGGTGGTGGTTCAAGAAAAATTTCCAAGACAAAAGAAAGGCACAAGGCAAACAGACACGGAGGGAAGTGTGCTGTACCAGCGAGCGTGTTTGTAATTGAGCGCGGGGATGCGCGCAGCTCCAGCTCCCGGCAGCGCCAGGAGGCTGGGGCCAAAACTGTCGTACCGCCGGTCGTAAAGTCGAACAGACGTAAGTCGCATAGGTCGTAAGTCGACGACTACCTGTATATAGGTGAACTATAGGAGTCACCTGTGGTTGGATTTCATGGATTTGGTTTAAGAAATGAAAGATAGGAGAGGTTGATCCAATTTTATAGCATACTACAGCATGGGCACATTTAACTCAAAATTAGATTTAATTTAATTATGAAATAAAAAAAGTAAATAAACTCTTACCATGATCATTATTCACACCTACTGTATACTGCTACTCTCGGTATATTCATTCTCATCTGTAGTAAACATAAAAAAAATTGCATAAGTAACAAAGAATCACTAACATTCTCAAACTAGCAACAGATATGGAATAATGAAACAGAAAATGTGAATACAACCTCTTATATTACAAAATTATTTGTGAAATCATCAATCTATTAATGAAAAAGAAACTTGACAGTGTGTATTATTTATTATAATGTAGTGGATTCCTCCCTACAAACGCTTGTCGCTGAGTAGCCGACCCCGCGAATTCCCCTGTGTATGCCTCATGGTCTAGGTCAACCAGCGCCGCCTTACATGATGGAGGTCAACTATTAATCCACGCCTACCTCCGCTATATAAGACCTGACCTCGTGGTGACCTACCTCTCTCTTTTTTCTACTTACAGCCAGTCTTCAAGTAACACCACCTCCTCCGCTCCTGCCTGGCGGCCCTCGCTCCCGCCGGCGAGCATGGCGACCCACAAGCTGTCCTTCTCTGAGCGTCCTCACCAACCAGCTCGCTCTACATCACGCTTGTAACCATGCTGCCTTCCCAGCACCAAGCTGTATTGTACATCCAATACAACATGTATACAGAGAGCACATTGTGAGTTTCCTTTCTCCATCCCATCCTGAGTGTGAACCAAATACCCATACCCCACAAATGGTGACCCCGGAGATTCGCACTCACACAGGATGGAGGAGAAACTGATCACTCTCCCAGTCTTCAAGCAACATGGAAGACCGGCTTATCCGCACAGAGGTAGCTCTCATCGGCTCTGCAGCTACTGTCTCTACACCGCAGGTTAGACACCCTAGAGCAGCACTGCTTCCCTAAGCAGACACCAGCTCTTCTTCCTGCCCCAAGCACAACATCCTACCGACCCCAGCACACCTGTCCTGCCTCAGACGCCGCCTCCGGCCCAGCAGTACCCCATGCCACTGTCCTGGACCCTCCTCCGCTCCTGCCTGGCAGCTCCTGCTCCCGACGAGGCCCACGCACCTGAGTGCGGCCCCACACACCCTTTTTTCTTTCCCCTCAGGTACTCCCTGCTATTGTCCTGCACCCTGCTGCTGTCGTGGACCCTGCTGCTGTCATGCACCCTGCTGCTGTCATAGACCCTCTTCCTGACGCAGCCCCTGCTCCTGACCCAGACCCACACACCCCAGCAGGCGCATCTGAGGACTCTGTACCTGCCGCGAAGGAAGCAAATAAATTCATCGCCTCCACAACCCTCCTTCTCTCTCTCCTCCCACAGATCTCGTCTATCTAGACAAAGTTGTCTCCACTAGCGGCTGGCTTTTACACGCCCTCGCAGTCATGTCTAACATGAGGCATGCACCACCCGTTCTGCCTCACATGTGCCATGCAACCCTGCAGACAACAAGTCTCCTACACCGCCTGGAGGGAAGGGGGAGTATTGTAGTGGATTCCTCCCCTACAAACGCTGTCTGTCGCTGAGTAGCCGACCCCGCGAATTCCCCAGTGTATGCCTCGTGGTCTAGGTCAACCAGCGCCGCCTTACATAACGGAGGTCAACTATTAATCCACGCCTACCTCCGCTATATAAGACCTGACCTCATCGTGACCTACCTCTCTCGTTTTTCTACCTACAGCCAGTCTTCAAGTAACACCACCTCCTCCGCTCCTGCCTGGCGGCCCTCGCTCCCGCCGGCGAGCATGGCGACGCACAAGCTGTCCTTCTCTGAGCGTCCTCACCAACCAGCTCTCTCTACATCACGCTTGTAACCATGCTGCCTTCCCAGCACCAAGCTGCATTGTACATCCAATACAACATGTATATAGAGAGCACATTGTGAGTTTCCTTTCTCCATTCCATCCTGAGTGTGAACCAAACAATCTCATCCCCACAGGTCCATCCCTCATCAGAAAATTCAAATACTTTCTTTAATGCAGTATTGTATCGAGGCATTTTTGTACAGTAAGAAGTAACTACTATTGATCTTGGAATATCTCCTAATATCAAGTGCCTGAAAATGCCCAGGATATTGGTCAAATTAGAAAAACAAATCGGTGGTAAAATTCATGTTTATCTATTCCATGCATTCTTGGACAGAACCATTATTTGAGTAGAAGTTTATCTGATTAATAATGCAAAGAATCATCTCTCTGTAATGACTAATAATATATTCTTTTCTGTGGTCTCTTGAAAATTTTTGACATGTGCGGTAGTAGCTATATCAGGGCTGGTCGACTTGAAACCACATGAATGACTCCAGTCATGTCTCACTTTTGTGTGTGTGTGTGTGTGTGTTGGGAATTTGTACACTAGCAATAAATATACAGTTAATTAAAAATTTCTCAATATTCTAATTTCCTCAATATAACTGCATATGGCTTCAAAATTCTCCAAAGAAGTGTTCAAATTTCAAAATTTTCCCGGGGGGTGCTGTAAGCCCCCCGGAACTCCCAGATGTTTAGGCTAGCTTCACTCGCCACCCCACCCTCTTGGGTAGTTATAATGAGGGGGACCTCCATAAAGAGGCTGCCCATGGGCCTCCACAGGCCTAAATCCAGCACTGCCCCCCCCAAGTCCCAGAGCTGGATGAGCTCACTTTGCTCGCCATGTTCCCCCCTCAAAATTTCTTGGATCCCCGTTTTGATATTCATGGATCCGCTCATTCTGTCACCCTGTCTGGTCCCCCAGGATATACTTTTTTTTTTTACTTTTATCCTCTTCGCCACTGATCGGCTTGTTAGCCGCTTGGGCGATCGGTCACATCTCTGATTACTTTTCCTTTTCATTTATCTTCTTCACCAAAAGATCGGCTCACTAGCCGCCCGGGCGATCGGTCACGTCTCTGATTACTTTTCCTTTTCATTTATCCTCTTCACCAAAAGATCGGCTCGCTAGCCGCCCGGGCAATCGGTCACGTCTCTGTCAGGCACTGTTGGCACATACTGGGCATGCCCCGGCTCCTGAATATACCTGAACCCGCTCCAGTGTTGGTCAAGTCTTGTCTTGAAAGAGCTCACACTCAGTGTCGTCACAACACTCTCTGGTAGATTGTTCCAAGAGTTTACAACCCTCACTCCGAAAAAGTTTGCCCTCACAATTTTCTGGACTTGCGGCTTCTTCAATTTTGAGCTGTGACCCCTTGTGGGGCGAGCGTCCACCAGCTCCAAGTAAGGACACTCGACTGAGTAGTGCCCCCTGAGATGCTTATACACCTCAACTAGGTCACCCCTTGCCCGTCTGTAATATAAGCTAGGCAAGTTCAGGCGCTCCAATCTCTCAGGGTAGCTGAGGTGCCGAAGTGCAGGCACCAGTCTGGTGGCCCTCCTTTGAACATTTTCAACCAACTGACAGTCCCTAGCATATCTCGGGGACCAGACGGGGTGACAGTACTCCATATGTGGAAGCACTTCACTCTTGAAGATCATTACGAGGGAAGGACCGTCTAGATATCTGAACGACCTTCTTATAAGACCCAATAATTTATTTGCCTTGTTTACCTTCTTCTCGCAATGGCTCGAGAACTTCAGCTCATTGTCAACATACACACCTAGGTCCTTCTCACATTCAGTCTCAAATAGTGCAGTTTCTTCATCCCGTTAGGACATATGATACGCCTCCTTACCGTTGGTACGCCCCAGGTGCATCCTCTTACACTTAGTGATATTGAATCTCAGCAGCCATTTCTTCGACCATTCTTGGAACCCAAAGAGGTCCTTCTGTAGCTCTTCACAATACGCTTGGTTCTTGATTTCCCGAAATAACTTGGCATCATCGGCAAACATTTCTATGGAGAAGTGTACAACGTCAGGTATGTCATTTATGAAACAAACAAACAACAGCAGGCCCAATACACTGCCCTGTGGTACCCCGCTTGTGACAGGTACGGATGATGATTTCGTGCCATTCATCACCTCACAGTGGGTCATGAAGAAAGTCTTCTATCCACTCTAGGACATTTCCCCGAATTCCGTACCCTTCCAGTTTGATTTTCAGCCCATCATGGGGTACACTGTAGGAAGCCTTGGCAAAATCTAGGTAAATATTGTCGATATTACCACCCGGTTCCAGAATATGGGTCCAAATATCCAATACCTTGAGCAATTGTGTTAAGCAGGAACGCCCCGGCATAAAACCGTGTTGGCAATCCTTTACAAGGTTGTTTCGTAGTAGATATTCCATCGCGGCATCTGTGATAATACTCTCAAGTACTTTACATATTATGCTGGTCAGGCTCACCGGTCTATAGTTGTTCGTGGAGTGACTATCGCCCTTCTTGAAGATAGGATTCACATAAGCCACTTTCCATTCACTGTGGACCTTTTGTTCATCCAGGAATTTACAAAACAGGATCTTCAGGGGCTCTGCAAGCTCGTTGCACAGCTCTCTTAGCACTCTAGGATGCACCATGTCAGGGCCAGGACTCTTATAGACCTTTAGCCTGGACAGTTTATTTCTAATACCCTCTTCTGTGAACACAATGTGGGTCAGTGCAGTGTCGAACCGCCTGTCCTCAACCCAGGAAGGTTAATCGCATCATCTCTTGTGAACACCGAGGAAAAGAAGCTGTTCAATGCCTCAACTTTATCCTGGTCAGAATCTGCATAACTACCATCTTCAAGCCTCAGGTCTGATACTCCTACTTGCATTTTTAATTTCGACTTTGCATAGCGGTAAAACGCCTTTAGGTTTGACTTGACCTCGCTTGCAACCAGCCTCTGGAACTCCTTTTCAGCCCTTCTACACTCTATCTTTTCTTGGTTTCTGGCTTTTGCATACATCCTCCTGTCCTGCTCATCGTTTGACCCAACCCAGGTCTTGAATTTCTGGGTTTTCTTCTTAACTCTGTCGACCGCCGTGTGGTTCATGTGTAGGGATCCCCTCTTATTCCTAGAGGCACTGGGTTTGGTCTTGGGTATATATTTATCGATCAAATGGGTCACTTTACTAGTGATGCCAGTGGTGATGGTGGCAGTAAGAAGCGTCGCACTATTACGTTGGAAACTAGGGTGGACATTATAAAGCGTTGTGAAAGAGGCGAGAAAATGATAAGCATAACAAATGCTCTTGGGATGAATCGTTCGACTGTTGGAAAATTTTGAAGGACAAAGAGCACATTATGCAACATGTGAAAGGTTGTGTCAATGCACTCTACGATCATAAGTAAGAAAGAGGCTCAGTGATCGCAGAGATGGAAAAACTTTTGAGTGTGTGGCTGGAAGACCAGCATCAGCACCGCATGTCTATAAGCCTTAACTTAATTCGGCGGAAGGCCATAAGTCTCTTTGAAAACGTAAAGGCTAAACATGGTGAGAGTGTTGCTGAAGAAACACTTACTGCTAGCCATGGTTGGTTCCACAAGTTTAAGGCTCGTTCAAACCTGCGCAACATAAGAGTGAGTGGTGAGGCTGCCAGTGCTGACATGGTAGCAGCCAGGGAGTCTCCTAAGCTTTTGTTGGAAATTATTGATGACAGGGTTACCTACCAGAGCGGGTGTTTAATGTGGAGGAGACCGGTTTATACTGGAAGAAAATGCTTGATCATACATACATCGCCAAAGAAGAGAAGACTATGCCTGGTTTTAAGGCATCGAAGGATAGACTTACGCTCCTGCTTGGTGGAAATGCTGCTGGTGACTGCAAACTAAAACCTTTGTTAGTGTATCATTCCGAACACCCCAGGGCCCTCAAGGGTGTTGTCAAAGCTTCACTTCCTGTTGTGTGGAAAGCAAACCCTAGGGCATGGATGACTTAAGTCCTTTTCGAAGACTGATTTTTCCATAATTTTTTACCTGATGTGGAAAAGAAAAGCAACAACAAAAACCTGCCCTTCAAGATCCTGCTTGTGCTAGATAATGCCCCTGGTCATCTATCATTCCTGGACGATTTCCACGCCAACATCAAGGTGGTGTTCTTGCCTCCCAATACCACCTCTGTCCTGCAGCCTATGGACCAAGGTGTCATAGCAAGTTTCAAAGCATACTACCTGCGGAGAACTTTCACACAGGCTGTGAAGGAGACAGAAGGGGAGAGTGGAGTGACACTGAGAGAGTTCTGGAAGAACTTCAACATCTACAAGGCCATTAAGAACATTGATGCTTCCTGGCGTGAGGTCAAGACTTCCAACATGGATGGTGTTCGGAAAAAGCTCTGCCCACAATTTGCCAATGACTTCAAGGGATTTACAGAGAATGTGGATTCAGTGCCCAAAAACATAGTGGAACTGGGCAAGCAACTGCATTTGGAAATGGAGGAAGATGATGTCCACGAATTGTTGGAATGACACACCCAGGAGCTGACCAACGAAGATCTGATGGAGCTGGAGTCACACAGGGTCCAGGAGGCTGAGGAACCCAAAAAGTTCAACTCTAAGCAGCTGGTTGAAGATTTCAGCTGTTCACGATGCTATTGTCTGCTAGAAGATAATTTATGAAGAGAAGAAGAGATTAACTGTGCAGACATCTCTTGATAAATTTTTCAAAAGAGTTGAGATGGGACAGAAGGAGCAAGAGAAATTATAATCCATGGAACATCAAGGTTATACAACCTTTAAAGCCATTCCCAGTGCCCCAGAACCAGATACCTGTACCTCAGACCCTGTTGATCCTCCATCTCCATCCTCCAACTAACTCCAACACCCCTGCAAGCAACATCAGTCCCAGCAAGCAAGGCAGCACCAGGAATAAAGTAAGTACAGTAACCTTATAAATACCTTTATTTATTATTACTATACATGCTATTATTACTATTACATGTTATTTATACATTAAAACACTGTTTAAGGCTGGTAAGAAATACTGTCGAGCATTATTGGGGTACAGCTGTCTGTACAACCTTTTTTTTAAATGCTGTATACAATATTCAATATTGACAAGAGTAATGTTGGACTTAGGAACAGACCTCAGGAGCCTAACCAGCTTGTAAGTAAGGGAGCCCCTGTAAAGGCTTAAAAGACTAAAACCAAATAATGCAAGGTAAAAAACATGAGTAACAAATGAGATAACTTTCATTAAACCATTTAAACTTTAATAGATAAAACTCAAAAGTTTGTGTAGAAGGCCAGCTTCCTCCACAAAGGAGAGGACCCCTCCCTCTCCCTCCACTAAAGAGAGATGGTAAGCCCCATCTCCTCTGAGGCACCGGGAGAGGTGCTTATGACGAAGATCTCCGAGACTGGGGCACTCCACCAAGAGGTGTCGTACAGTCAATGGGGAAGTGATACTTTCTTCATTAAAAAACCACGAGTGTGTGGCCAATATGGAGGCAGGCCAAAGCAGTCTCTCAGTGGTGCAACAGTCCCCGATATGCCCAAACACACAATGCAAGATGATTGTCGTGGAGCTTGTTTACTGAGACGGCGTCCAACCTGTATTACCAACTCAAGTAGATGGCAGCTCTTATTACTGGCTTCATATCAGAGACAGGTAGAGGGGAATGATGTGCCACAGGGCGAGAAGCAGTTGCTTTTGCTACAGCATTATCATGCTTATTCACTTTCTCCCCCCACAAGGGTAAGAACCCAGCAAAAACTGACTTACCGGCCTCGACTTTGAATGAGAAACAGCCATTGGAAAATATCTATAAGGGATGGGGCGATGAGACACTAGCTAAGGCCTGGATAGCACTACGAGACTCGCTAAAAATTGTAAAATGGCTATGAGGTTGGGTAAAAATAATCTTGAGGGCAAGTAAAATACCAGAAAGCTCTGCTGTAAAAATAGATAACATACAGGGAGACTACCGTACTGACAGAATTCGGGAAAGACTTCGCCCAAACCCGCACCTACATCCAACTTACAGCCATTAGTGTGAACAGCGATAGTCCTGTGTGTGTGTGTGTGAGATTTAAGAGCACTCTGGCAAGATTCTTTGAGGAAACAAACATGTAGCTGCCATGTAAGCTGGTTGTCAAAGATAATGCCCAGAAAACGGGTCTCTGTGACACACCGCACACGACGACCATAGAGCTGTAGTTACGTGGGTTGAACACCTTGAAGGCAGCAGAAATGCATGGCAACAGTCTTCAAGGGAGAAAATCTGAAACCATGTTCTGTGATCCAACATGAAACCTTGTCTAGTGCAAGTTACATGCGATGGTCAGCCACTGACATGCAGAAAGCTGCATAACAAATGGCCAAGTCATCTACATCACCTGGAACCAATGCTGCTACCCCATTTATTGCGATAGCAAATAGGGTCACACTCAAGACACAGACCTTTTTACCGCATCTTATGGGACAAGAGATGCGGTAGATAGAGAAGGATAAGGGGAGAGAGAAGAAAGAGAGATGGGGTTGTATTTTGAAGTGTCAGTGCCAAGTCCATTAGCTACTTGATAAGAGAATGAGATGTGGTGGCCAGATGTGGGTTTTAGCTATAGGATGTCAGTGTGAGGACAGTGAGCAGATGAGACATGGGAGGGCAGTGTGTGAGATGCAGTGAGCACACGAGGCAGTCTGGTTTCGTGTCCGAAGACGACTTCTAACCACTATCAAGCAACTGTGCGTCAGTGAACCAGCTACAGTGTTTAGTGTATGGTGATAACTCACCCAAAATCGTCTGCTACTGTTCTTACGCGTGTCATAACAACAGATCTGTCACAAGTGAGTTTGAGCAATTGTATTCAGCCAACTTGAGAAGTTAATCACTTGATTGCTATTATTATTATTAGATATGAGATAAATACGAGGTATGATGGATACTGTTTGTGTGTTTGGTATTTACAACCAATAGTGGGACTTGTATTTCCATGTATGAATGAATAAAACATTGTAGTGTAATACTGGACGAATCTCATTCAAAACCCAACCTCACCCCAGTCAGGCCGTGAGCCATTACAGCCCTGACAAACCCTGTCCTCCTGAATATGCGTTGCTGACATTTCTGCGACATCCCCAAGAAATTACCTATTATTGATAGTAAATTTCCACACAATCCAAAATTGTGATGCTCTTTAAGGATGCTGTATCTCCATCCTGTGTCATATGCTTTCTCAAGGTTGAAAAAATGCAGACGATATGTTGGTGATGAGCAAAAGTCTCCGACCTCAAGACAAACAAGAGCATCTGTTGTTGAATGCATCTTCCTGAAGCCAGACTAATATGGTGAAAGAAGGGCATTCTTTAATGGATCTACTGGAGAGTTAATAAATTCATGCCTCTGTTATTGCCCCATTACTGGTGTTACCACTGGTGACGTTGAGCTGTATGCTTAGTTATGTGGAGAAAATGGACCAGTTTTTCGATCATGAAGGTGAATACAATCTTTCTATGTCAAAGCATATAGAGAAATTTATATGTTATGGAGGTTATCCATATACCTTGTCAGAAGACATACAGTATGCTCAAGAAATAAAGCAAATAGTAATTAATTTAAAGCTTTATTCAAGTCTTTTATATAAAGAATTCATAATGGAGTGTAATTCACTGATGTTCACGTTGATATGCTTTCATAGTAAACAATTGTCAGTCATATGTCAGGAAGGGATAACCTATTTCTGTGCAAACATGCAATACAGTACACATACCTTTACATTGAGCATGGAGAGTAGGATGTTCTCTTACACAACTATATGTCACAACTTAAGTTTTCAAAGGTTTCAAAAATCCTCTGGAGTGTAACACAGATTGAATGAAACTAATATTTGGGTATGACAGTCATAACACACACTTAAAAGTGTAAATCCAATCAAAGTCATTATCCATTGGTTTAGCCATATTCAATAATTGCTTCAAAATACCCCTTGACAAAATTATCAAAAACAAAGGAGGGATCCTACACAAGCCAGTGGGGTCACTGGCCTCCTTCCCTCGTAATAGTCACTTCTAGTGGATGACCATTAGGTAAATAAGGTAATTTCACACAAAATGTCCCTTGAATTAACTCCAAAATTTCACCTCCCAAAAATGGGAAGCATATAAACTTTTCCTAAACGGCAAAGCTTATATGCAGTACTTTTACATCTTGTAACTCATGAATACACTTTTTCACAGTAACCAACCAAACTGATACAAACATCTGTTTCATTGAAGCAGAGTAGGAGTGGTTATTACAATTCATTTCTTTAATTTATAATGCTGAAGACAGTTTCTGATGGGCATGGGAAATGCTATGATTCTTGGCTGGTTGCAATAAAAAATTCTCTTGAGTTACATACAAAAACAATTCTTCCACTCTGCCTACCTGTAACCTAAAAAAAAGGTGCTGACATCACAGCTTTACAGCAAGAACTGATGAGCTCAAGCGAGAATACTTTTATGGTTGTGATGGGTCAAAGCACAAGAGTGCTGTTGAGACTTCAACGCCTAATTTAAGGTCTCATTGGTCTTGAACTAACCACTAAATCAATGATTTATTATTGATTTCAGTGACATAGATGGCTGCTTGCAGCATAAAGCAGTGTCCACATGGAGTACCGTACTGTATGTGTCTTGCCATTAAGTAATCAAACTCCCTGGAAATACAGTACAGTAGTGGGTTTTGCCAAGAGGGACTTAGTAATATTAGCAATGGGTGGTGGCTACAGCTAGTCACTTGTAAGGAACCATAAACCATAAAATGAGGAGATTCAAAATACAAAGTAAATAGCCAGGAGCAAAATTAGTCAATGCAAGTGTTTCTTACACTCTCCAACTATAATATAACATATTTTTAAGGCATTTTTGCTAACATAAAGTGCATATATACACATTACACCTTAGAGATAAACAAGAATTCTGGATTGTATTTATCATTCTGTTGAAAGAAATTTTTTCAGTTGGCAACCAACAGAAAAAGTGTCAATGTTTTATCTCAAAATAATCATAAAATACCGGTGCAAAATAGCGCCTGTTCTGGTACTACATAATTAAAAAACAAAGAAACAACAACAATGGATGTGCAGGAATAAAGATATTGAATATTGATCTGTTCTGTCTTTGTAACTCTTTAAGTAAATACTTTATGTTCCCAGGGGTTTTTATACCATTTCTTGGTTGCTATATATGTCACTAAGTTCCTACATCCATTTTTACTTCATGTTGTGCTGTGTTCACTCCACTACTGGAGAGGTTCTAACCTCCATCACAATGTGTCTGATCCATTTCTAGATATTGGTGTATTGACAGGAATATATAGGTGCCATGGAAATAGATCAACAAAAGTATTAAAAGACAATGAAAGGAAATTAGTTATGGGTATAGATACAGGAAGATGGTACACAGGTAGGTTACATATGGGGGTTACTGCTGACACACATTAAAGCATATCTAAATAATAATTTGCAAAATATTTTGTAACATAATATCACTCTAAAGCTATATTTAATCAAATAAAGTTTAACTACAATACTATAATACTACAGAAAAGAGAGCTATAATAAATATATAAATTAATTAATTAATAAATAAATAAGATGCCAGAAATTTTAAAAGTAAATTAATTACTTTCTGTTGGTCCTGTCTGCATAATAAACTTTTCTTGAAATGGAACAAAAATTGGGTTTTTGGTATGTTTCCACATGTGATAACTCCAAGCCATGTTATTTGCACAACCTTCACCACATATGTTACACTTAAAGGGTTTGGGCTCCTCTGGAGCTTTGCACTTGTGGTTTTCAAGAAAGTGGAGGGAAGAATATTTCTTTTTACAGACACCACATTCATAGTGCTTTGACTTACCATGGGTTGTATAGTGTCTCTGGAGGTCACATTTCTGGAAGAAGCTTCGGCTGCAAATTTCACATCTGTGAGGCTTGTATCCACTATGTGCTACTCTATGTCGTCGCAGGGCACTGATGTGGGATAGACCTGCCCCACATATATCACATTTGTAAGGTTTAGCAGCTTCATGACTTTCTGCATGTTCAAAAAGCTCCTCTTTATAAGTAAACTCTCTGTCACACACTGCACATTTGTATGGTTTGTCTGCCATAGAACAAGACATAACATTTGGCACTATATGCCCTCCATCCATCTGGTCACTCATGAGGTAAGCACTGTTATCTTTCATATGATTGTCCATGTGTTCATCAAAGGAAGCTTTGGTAAAGAAAGTCCGGCCGCACACGTGGCATCTCATCTCCATGAAGCGTTCATGGCGTCTTTTACGTCTCAGTGCACCACTTTGATCATCATGAGACTCTATATGTGCATCTATGTCTAGGTTTTGGTTAACATGCAATGGTTGAATTTGATGAGTGGCATGAGGAGTACCCAACATCCCTATAGAAAATGAATGATGATGAGGATGTGAAAGAGGTAGGCTGTGTGGGCCAACTACAGTTGTCTGATGATTTGGTGGAGGTGGGGGAGCAACAGGGGGAGCATGAGGTAGTGGTGAAGACAATGGAGATGATGATTTGGGACGCCCTGTTAAGTTTAATGGAGAACATCTTGCCCCACTAATGGTTAAATTAGAAGGCTCTGTCTGTGGTGAGTATGAATATTGAAAGCTCTGTTCCATGTGAGATGAAACTTCTAAATCTTCAGGATTGAGAGGAGTATTACCAACTCGAATATCCAGCTGTGGCTCAAAAGCACATGGACTCAAAGATAATGATTCCAAGTTGAACTGCCTCCAGTGAGTGTTGATGTGTGTCATGACGGTTACAGCATCAGGAGGGAGATCCAGGCCACAAAAGCGACATCTTTCACCTACAGGAGCTCCATAGCCAGCCATCGCCAATTCCAATCTTGAAAAATAATGCAAGATAAGGATTTGTTTTTCATGTCTGAAATAATTATATGATACTGTATTCTAGTTTTGAAAACATATATACAAACATATATTGTATTGTGGACTAAACTAATTTATTAATAAATACTTTTAACATTTCTATTATTGTAGAGTGCTGTAATTTGTAATATACGTACAGTAAGTCCCCACTTAACGTCGGGGTTACATTCCTAATAACGTGACTTTATACGAAACAACACACATATACAGGTTGTACCTCTCTAGTCCGGCAACCTCGGGACCTGACCGGTGCCGAACCATGGAAATTTCTGGACCATGGAAATTCACCCTTTTCCTGGATATATAGTGACTTGTGCTTACGCTTGGAAGCGCTACCACCACTTTCACTGCTTCGTGGTCTCTTTGAAAACATATTGAAGGGTTAAATGTTGTACAGTAGGTTCTCAAATTTTGCGAGTTTTTAATTCAACGTTTTTTATTTGGAAAAAAAAAATTACGCAATTTAAAATTTTGACGGAGGAAACTCGAATTTCGACGGGTTTGAGCGGCTCAACGTTCAGACATGCATAATCGTGTAAACAGCGTCATTTCTCTTTACAAAAGACTCATTATTGTTTATTACTGAATGTTTTTTTGATTGAATTAATGTTTAGGTGTGCAAAATGAACAATACAATTCATCAATAATACCTTAGAATATTAAAACACACGAGGAGACGAGAGAGCATTGTTTTTGTTGTTTACAAAACCAGTGACTGACTGGTTCTACATATAAAACTGAAGAAAATAATTAATGTAAAAAAATTAATATGGTTGTTTGAAGTAATGTTATTTAATGTTAATAACTGGAACAATAAAAGTAGCTGACCAATATTGGTAAAGAATAAAAGTGAGACTACACATATGTAGGTGCGCACATGCGAAAACATCTTGCCATTACTCTACACAGGAATATGAAAGCAACACTTATTTACTGTTCATATATATTTTAATTAATGTTTCTGAAATTAAAAAAAAATTCTACCCACCAGTGGTGGTAAAGTTGAAAACATAAGGACAGCCAATGTTGTTGTGTGTGTTTTTACTTGGATGACGAAGTTGCCAAGTCATTGCCCAATTCCAACCTAAGTTACGCAATATTTCGGTAACTGTTCATTTCCGACAGAAATGCCATAGAAGAAAGGTGTCTTAGAATAGCCTGAACTATGTGAAAAACATGTTTGGTATTATTGCATAGGTCGACCCAATTCTATTCCTTAACGAAAAACACGATTTTCGTATAGTTCAGACGAATTAAAAAATTTTCTTCTTTCGCACATTCGTTGGAAACTAATGGTTACCCAAATTTTGCATGATATAGGTTGGAAATTCTTCTGAAAAAAAAAAGTGCTAATTTGTTATGTCACAGAGGTCACTCTAGTGCATTCGTACATGTATTTCCCCTCTCACCTTGGCTCTACCCAATGCGAAGAAGGTGTTTTTTCTCCTTTCACGTAGCAGCAGGTTGTCACATGATTGAAGGAGCCAATCATCATTCTTTTTTTATTCATTTTTTTAAATTGAGTACTGTACTTGGTGGGCAATTTGAAATTACAAATCAGTTAAAAAATGGCCTTGCTGTGCACTGGCTGTGTTGACAATTATATGTTTTCTTTTGCACGTTTTTATAATAAGAATGATTTGCAGTGCAGTATTTCTGTGACCAAGGGGTGTTACCTGCAAGTGTCAAGTGCCCGAAATGTGATAATGAGTGTGCTTTTCAGAATAAGCACCAGTGGCATTGCAGACATACTAATGTCATCAGCAGCAGGCGTCAGCACATCCTGCCATCTCTCACGAAGACTTCGACAGCGAGCCTGAGGTTGGTGAACCTGAAGCTTGCCCATCTGAATAAGGTAAGAATTTGGTTGGGTTGGGTTCTCCCCCCCCCGGTTAGGTTAGGTTAGGTTTTTTCATGTTTTTTTTATGTGTTTTGAATGATTTTGATGTTCATTTCCATCAGAAATAATTTTTTTTTCTGAAAAATTTCCAATCTAAATTAAGCAGTTCTTCAGTAACCATTCGTTTCCGACAGAAATACCATAGAAGAAAAGTGTCTTGGAATAGTCAGAACTATACAAAAAATATGTTTTTAATTAAGGAATTGAATTGGGCCCACTTATGCAATTTACCATTATTTTTAATTAAGCAGTGGATATTTTTCAGTGACTGGCTACTTTACCATGAGTGTGCTCTGATTGGCTAATCGTCCATTACCGTCGAATAACGCGAGAGCTATAATTGACGGTGACTCTAGTGGCATTTGGCATAAATTTTGCCGAGTCAATCATTGTGTAGCTGAAAACAAACCTAACAATATTTCTGTTGTTCATTTTTAACTTATCATTATAAAAGAGGCAACATTTACTCAAACCTAATAAAACCTAACCTAACCAACCAAAGAAACCTACCTAACCTTACCTAACTTCCTAGCCGGGGGGCAGACCCCCATTATATTAAGCAGAAAGTACTTTGCCAATCAGGGCACACTCACAATAAAACAGCATTAGTATGAACTTAGCCGGTCACTTCTGACTTGCCTTTTATCCTCTTCACCACAGATCTGCTCGCTAGCCGCCCGGGCGATCGGTCACGTCTCTGTTACGCACTGTTGGCAAGTACTGGGCATGCACCGGCTCCTGAATGTACCTGAACCCGCTCCATTGTTGGCAGATTGTTCCAAGAGATCACAACTCTCACTCCGAAAAGTTACCCCTCACAGTTGTCTGGGCTTGCAGCTTAGCTTAGGTTAGGTTAGATTTTGTTGGTTGGTTGGTACTTTATGTGATTTGCTCTGAGAAAAAAATCCAACTTTTCCGTTAAGATTGTTGGGGGCGGGGGGGAGGGTTATCTATATATTTATATAAAAAAAAATAGATATTTCCAGCGGAAATGAATATTAAACTCGTTTTAAACTCATCAAATACCATAGGAAAAACATATTTCTAATATCAAAAGAGAGACCGGTGCTAGCTGTAAACAAATCATGGCAACACATGTGACTGAGGAAATCTAATAATATTGAAAAATTAATATTTCCGTTATCCTTAATTTCTGGCGCAAATATCATAGAAGAAATATGTCTTAGAATTGTCTAAACATTACGAAATACATATAAAAAACGGCGAGAGAGAAAGACCGGTGTATTAATACAAATTGTCCACTTCTAAATATTAAACTAAGGTCAGTTATGCATCAAACGGAAATATTAACCAAATTTATGCCATGTCAGCATCTCATAAAACACTTACTATTTATTTGGTCTTGGTACTGAACGATGTTTGACTACAGGAATTACTGTACACATAGGCAGTTTTTACCAGTCGATGCCATCACAGTAACTTAAAATAAGCTCTTGTCCCTTTACAATTGTCAGCTTGAAGTCCAACAAGTGGCCAGGATCATAAAGTAGTGGCCCTCTTGACCCCCAACTACCTCCTGGTGCCGCTGTCTTCTGTAAACAACTGCAACATTGTTTACATTCACAGGATGACGTCACAACGCGCTTTTCTCAAATTTTCTGACAATTTTATATATAATAACAAATTATAAGTTAAATATTATGTCCTTTTAATTAATCTTATTTCTAATTTACCACTTCACCACTATCAGCTCACTTGCCGTTTTGGTGGTTCCTTACTCTAAACTTTACTGCCGGTGTAACTGGTACTGGGAGGAACCTGTGATGGTTGTGTGTTACACCGGATAACATCCTTCCTACGTCTGTCACGAGCCAAGACTTCAACCCAGGACATAATAGTGAGAAAGATTTTTTGTTAATGCTGTTTGCCACTAATCAGCTCATTAGCAGTTTGGGTGGTCGGTCACGTCTCTGTTACGCACTGTTGGCAAGTACAGTACTGCCCACTGTACTGGGCATGGACGATGGACTGGATTCAGGTTGCATCTGTAACTGAGCCAGTATTTTTATTTTTCACCACTTATCAGCTTGGTCAAGTATGGTCTTGAATGAGCTCTAAACGTCAACTATGGCACTATCGGAGGGCAAGCTGGCAATCCTTGCGAGAATTCTTCACCGACTTTCCTTGGGATGAATGTTGCTTTTCCACTCGGGATGCCTCAGTATGTGCTGACAGCATTGCTGGGGTTATACAGGGCGGTATGAGTGCATTTATCCCATCTTCTACCAAAACTTTCACATTATAATCATGGTTTGATCGCTCCTGCTCTCTTGCTTGCAGGGTGAGAGATAGGGCATATCGAGCTATGAAGCTATCTCCTTCTCCTATTACCCACACCTCTTTCATTACTTCTAGGAATCGTTGTAAGGCTATTCTTCGTAGGGCCAAGCGGAATTTTATTAAAAGAAAGACTGCTGTCCTGACTAATTCTTCCTCTAGTAAATCCTTCTGGTCCTTAGCTAAAAACATCTGTAACAACTTCTGCACGCCTTCTTTTCCTCCCCTCTTCCGTCCCAATAACTCTATAGCCAACTCTCCCCCAGAGAAAGCCAACCTCTTTGGCAACTTATTCTCCTCTAATTCCACAATAGACGATTCCCACTCTACCCCTCCTACCCCTGCACCTCCTACTGAACCTATGCACTTTCCTATAATCTCCACTCGCAGGGTTGCTGGTGTGTTATCCAGGTTGGATGTGAGTAAGGCGCATGGACCGGACGGAATACCCTCTCATGTTCTGAGGGAGTGTGCTGAAGCCCTGGCCCCTGTGCTTGCTCGCCTCTTTTGCCTTTGCCTCAAGACTCAAACTTTTCCTTTTTCTTGGGAGCATGCCTTGGTTCAGCCCATCCCAAAGAAGGGTGACCATTCTAATCCCTCTAACTATCGCTTCATTGTCCTAACTTCATACCTCTCTAAAATTTTCGAAAATATCTTGAACTCCCATTTTCTCCATCACCTTGAACGCCTTTCTCTTTTGTCGGATCACCAGTATGGCTTTCGCCAGGCGAGATCTACTGGTGATCTGCTCTCCTACTGCACCCATCTTTGTTCATCCTCTCTTAAGGATTATGGAGAAACTTTCGTCGTGGCCCTCGACATCTTCAAAGCATTTGACAGGGTATGGCACAAGTCTTTGCTTTCTAAACTTCCCTCTTATGGTTTCTCTCCCCCACTTTGTTCTCTAATCTCTAGCTTCCTTGAGAACTGATCCATGGCAGTTGTTGTCAAGGGATCGACCTCTCGCTCTTTCTCTACCAATAGTGGTGTCCCACAGGGTTCTGTTCTTTCACCTACTCTCTTCCTTCCTAATTCTATCCATTCTTACACTGATGATTCTACTCTTTACTCTTCTTCACATTTTCCCTTCCCCTGATTCTCAAACTAGATCTGTTTCTAGAGTTGATATCATTACATATATCAATGCAGATCTGTGCAGCATCTCTGAATGGGGGGGGTAGAAACTTGGTTAAATTCAAAAGTAATAAAACACGGTATTTACCAATTACACTTTCCAAATCAGATGATTTCCTACCAATCACATTTCAGGACAATATCATTCTGCCAAATATTAAAATAGTTATGCTAGGTCTCACCATTTCCTCTAATATGTCAGGGAAGCCAGACATCCTCAACATTGTTAAAGCTGCCTCTCGAAAGCTGGGAATGCTGTACAGATGCTGCAATGGCTTCAAGTATATAAGGGATTCATTCTTCCTAACTTGGAGTACTGTTTTCATATCTGGGGTAAATCACAAGGCAAGGTAAATCACAGATGTTGCACATGTGGGGGGTTACATTTAGTACGGGAGGGGCGGTGACAGCGTCTTTCCGGCGTTGGCTCTTATCTGACTCATTATGCAGTCGGGCTAACTTGAAAGTATTGACATCCTTGTATGGTGATCCTATCCTCCAAGCGTTACGGTGTGGAATAATTGTCTCTCAGGTGAGAGGGTCAATTTAGCACTTTTTCAGGTTTGTCTTAAGACTATCCTTATACCCTTTCAGTTGCCCGCCAGCATTACGTTTACTATTCATTAGGCGACTGTAAAGTAGCTGCTTTGGCAGTCTACTGTCATCCATGCGTGTAACAAGGCCAGTCCAGCGTTAGTTGTTCATGGATAATGGTAGCCTCGATGCTTCTATGGTTAGTGTCAGCAAGAATACTGGCATTTGTTCTCGTCTTCCCAGCGAACTTGGAGGATGGAACGTAGACGAAGTTGGTGAAAGTTTTCAAGTGCCTTGGGGTGCCTCTTGTAGGTGACCCATGTCTCACTGCCATATAGCAGGGTGGGAAGTAACACTGCTTGATATACGTGTAACTTTGTAGATAATTTCAGCCCCCTACAGCTCAAGACACGGTTTCGGAGTCTGCCAAAGGCTTAAGATGCACATTTGATCCGATATACACACACATATGCACGCAGGTACACGCTTGCGCACACACACACACTATACTACTGCTACTTTGCCTTCACTTTGGAGTCAAGTATGATACAATCATATGAATTATTAAGGGTGTCACCTTCGTTGGTGAGCTCTGAGATGACTCGAGAGGCCGATACAGCAAGTGTGGAGGGATACATTTAGTGCGGGAGGTGCAACGACAGAGTCTTTCCGGCGCTGCCACTTGTCTGTCTCGGTATGCAGTCTGGCTACTTAGAAAGTATTGACACCTTCTCGTGAAGTGATCTTTCAAGCGTTATAATGCATCCTGCCATTGACTTTGAGGGAAGATGCCATTTTGTGTTCAGTACCTCAAGTCACCACTAAATGCCTATATGCCAGAAAGATTCTCACCACTTCTCTGATATATCCAGAGTCTTTCATAAACCATCCACAGTACAGTATTACTTTCCAATACCACTTAACAATGATTTTGAAGTTTCACATTAATATCAATACTACAGTGAAACCTCGACTAACTGCCCACATGTGGGGGGAAGGGGCCGACGGATAATCCAAAAGGTCGGTTAATAGTAAATAAAGTCTACGGAAATAAAACATACCTTTACAAAGTACCTATCCCTAACCTACCTTATTTAAGTCCCTCTATTCATTTTTGTTCATTTGCCATTCATATTTCAATAGAATTTGCTTTAAAACATTAACCACTTTAGTAAATAAATTTGAACCAGCACAGAAACCGTGAATTAAAAATGGAAAAGTCAAAGAACAATTGGCATTGGAGTGGATTTCTCCCCTACAAACGCTATTTGTCGCTGCGTAGCCGACCCCACAAATTCCACAGTGTATGCCTCGTGGTCTAGGTCAACCAGCGCCGCCATACATCACGGAGCGGGGGTCAACTACTAAGCCATGCCTACCCCCTGCTATTTAAGACCTGACCTCGTGGTGACCTGTCTCTTTCTACCTCCACCAACCAGCCAGCAACACCTCCTCTTCCTCCGCCTGCCTGGCGGTCCTCGCTCCCGCCAGCGAGCATGGCGACCCACAAGCTGGTCCTCCTCTGAGCACCCTCACCAACCAGCTCTCTCTACATCACGCTTGTAACCATGCTGCCCTCCCAGCACCAAGCTGCATTGTACATCCAATACAACATGTATATAGAGAGCACATTGTGAGTTTCCTTTCTCCAACCCATCCCGAGTGTGAACACCAAACAAACCCATACCTCCACAGCATCACGAAAATTGTGACCAAGTTCCAGGTTGCTGATCTGACTTTCGGCCTCATTTACACACAATTTCAGGGTCTCAATTATTTCTCTTACTATTGACAACACAACATACATACAGGTATATTGTTTCTCACTCTTGATTTTTTTTTTTTTTGCATTTCTTTATGGTTCTTTATTATTATTATTATTACTATCATTATCATCATTATTACATTATCGCCCCCCCAGGCCTCGATGTGGGTCAGTGACCTGTGCCCAGGTGGGCTAATCCACATAAAAAAAAAAAATAATAATAAATTTTAGGGGTCCGGGATCGACGGTTAATACGAAAGTCGGTTAATCGAGGTTTTACTGCAGTTGGATTTTTATTTTTTTTAAAAAACGTTAGGTACAGACTGCATTGGTATTGAAGTTGAATAAAACTAAAATTATTTTAAAGTTTTATATTTTTTATAAGAAATTTTGTTGTTGAAACACCTGGTTCAGATATTTTATGCTCTGTCCTAATCGATGCTAAAACTCATTGGTACAAAGTTTATTGATAACTATAAGACACAATGTTAATTTTATAAAACTCATGTCCCACTGAAGAACAGTGCAACCAAATACTTTCAACAAACCCATGGGCAGTGTACAGCAGGTAACATTTCTTTTTATAAAAAATTCATTTCACTTTTAAAGTTAATGGCTAGAAATGGCATTTTATTGGCCAATCAACAATTTAAATATGAATTCACAATTCTTAAAAAAAAACCATTTATTGCATAAATGGAAGAGGAGTTGCAGTGAGTTACACCCACTTTCCTCAATAAAATTTTAGAAAAGTACTGTATACAATGGTCCCTCGGTTAACAAACATAATTCGTTCCACAAAGTCGTTCGTTAACCGAAAATTTCGTTAAACGAATCCATTATTTCAATGGGATATTGGGTAATTGGTTCCAGCTCACAGAAAAGTACATACAAAATAAAGCCAAAAATGCAGTCAGAAACACCCCTAAAATGCCTGTAAATCACTAAATATATACGTACATATACACTCTTACTCTTAAATCACTACTGTAATGTGATACAGGTGATTAATTTTTATTTCTTGTGCAAAATATATGACGTTTAAATTACTCGCTGTCTTGCAACGATTCCAGCAATGCAAATTATATTCACCTAACTTTAGTCTGAGATATGATATAAGATAAAAACTGTAAGCCTAAAACCCTGGCTGGGCAGATGGCTGGGAGGGAGTGTGGGGGGGGGGGGGGGGGGAGCGGGAGGTGAAGTGATACTTTGACAGTTGGCGCCCAAGGTCTGTGTGTTTATTTATCAGTCCTTAAGTGACTAAGCTTCTCTCTTATAAAGTGCAAGTGAAATGACCTGGGGAATATAATTTACATTGCTGGGATTCTTCTAAGATAGTGATTAATTAGAATATAAACAGGCTATAATTTGCACAGTTAGACATAACAATTTTAGTACCGTTATCATTTAGTACATATACAGTTCACTACAGGTTTGCACTTGGGTCATTTATTTCTTTTACGTTTCTTTTAGTATGGTGTGTGCAGGTAAATGGATGAAAATAAAAGAAGAAATTTATGTAAATCTACCCAAAAATACAGTTGAAAAACTTTACATTATTAAAATGTACTACAGTACACTA
>CAUDMG010000997.1:332500-382500 GCA_958450375.1 Homarus gammarus
CTAAACTTAGTAACAAGAGGTTAACTCTACTAACCACCAAAACCTGCCAAGATTCCACTTTTCATGCCTAAATAAAATATATCTAAGTGGAGTGTAGAACAAAACACTTTATTGGTTTCACAAACTTAAGAAATTTAAAATTAAACAAGCATAACACAATATACTGTACTGAGATAAAAGAACCACAATCAAGAGGATACAGTGGTCCCTCGGTTAATGAGTTTCTTACGAGCCGACCTCAACAAGTTTTGGCTTGCACTTGGCGGTCAACCAGCTTTAGTATTAGTCCGCCAATACATTAATCGGTTCTAGGGCTTAAATTCCTTACTATTTTAGTAAATATCAAGAAGTTTATACTATTCAATAATGTTAAGAGTTTAATATTAAATTTTTTAGTCATTTTAACAATTATTGAACATAATTGAAGGTAAAGTGAGTAGTTTAATGCGCGGCATCCAGCCTCTTAACACAGCAAACAAAGCGTTAGTCTCTCTCTGTTTTCACTGGAGGTAACATCTTGCTTGAGACTCTCTTCAACTAAACACTTTTTTTCTGTGTTTCCAAGCAAATTATTGGTCATTTTGAAATTTATTTTACATATTGACAATATATAGCACAGTGCAGTGTTGATTTAAAGAACGTATTCTTTATTTACAGCAATTAAACTTAAAATTTTAGTGTTGAAATTGTTTTTGAATCCAGCATGGGTCCCAAGAAATCCAGAAAAGCAATTTCAATCCAGGTGAAACAGAAAATTATTAAGAAACATGAAGAAGGCATTAGAACAAATGTGCTTAGCAAAGAATGTGGCATGTCAACATCAACTGTGTCGACAATTCTTTCACAGAAAGACAAATTCAAGGAAGTGAAAGTGAGAGACAAATCTACCAGAATGATTAAAGGTAGACCCCTAATAGCAGAAACAGAGAGGTTACTTCTCATTTGGATTCGGGAAAAACAGATGAAAGGTGATTCAGTTTCAACTGAATTTATTTGTGAAACAGCCAAGGAGATTTACGAACATTTAAAGGCAGATCAACCTGGTTCTTCAGGCACAGAGTTTGAAGAGTTTAAGGGCCAGCAAAGGCTGGTTCGAAAAATTTAAGAAAAGAAGTGACATTTTTAGTGTTGTTAGGCATGGTGAGGCTGCTAGTGCTGATAAGGAAGGAGCAGCAAAATTTTTAGTGGACTTTAAAGAACTGATGGAAGAAGAAAATTATCTTCCACAGCAAGTGTTCAATGTGGACGAAACTGGGCTGTTCTGGAAAAAATGCCCAAAGGGACATTCATCACCAGAGATGAAGCCTCTTTACCTGGGCATAAACCCATGAAAGACCGTCTCACTCTATTGCTTGGTGCCAATGCTTCAGGGGATTTCCGACTGAAGCCTATGCTTGTCTACCACTCTGAGAACCCCAGGGTATTCATGCAACAAAAAGTGGTAAGTGGACGGCTTGGAGTTTATTGGAAGTCCAACCGTAAGGCATGGGTGACAAGACAGCTATTTAATGAATGGGCAGTTGATGTGTTTTGCCCTTCTGTGAAGAGCTACCTAAACACCAATAAGCTTCCTTTAAAGGCTCTTCTCCTTATGGATAATGCCCCTGGTCATGACCCTAAACTTTCCAGCATTTTGGAGTCTCAATTTGACTTTGTCAAAGTGTTGTTTTTGCCTCCCAACACTACATCAATCATACAGCCAATGGACCAGAATGTTATCAGCAACTTTAAGAAGCTGTACATGAAGAAAATGTTCAGGTGTCATCAGGCAACTTCCACTGATCCTGAACTAACACTGGCACAGTTCTGGAAGACACAATTTAACATCCTGGGGGCTGTAAAATTGATTGTGTCCTCATGGCAAGAAGTCTCCACTAGATCCCTCAATTCTGCATGGAAAGCACTGTGGCCATCAGTAGTCCATGATTTTGAGGGATTTGAGGAAGAAGCAGAGTTGGACCAGGAGATTGTGTCCATTGGTCAGTCATTGGGCCTTGAAGTGGAGGAGGAGGATGTGGAAGAGCTTGTGATGTCTCATGAACAGGAACTTACTCCTGATGACTTGCAGCAACTGGATGAGATGTTAGAGACTGACAGTGGTGAGGAAAAGAAAAGGGATGACCTTTTGTCTATTTCAGATTTGAAAGATGTTGTTCACTACTGGGAGAAGTTCAGGAAACTGGCTTCAAGGCACCCTAATGTGGAAAAACAAAACTTGCTTTGTGTAATGTTGAGGACACAGTGGTCTCCTTCTTCAAACATCAGTTAAAGATGAGGAGGATGTTCCTGTTGGAGAACGTCAGTCCAGAGGTTCCTGACATTTTCATGGAAGGTGACTCACCTTCCAAGAAGCAGTAAAATGCTTCTCCTCCACCTCCACTTCCTTCTCTTCTCCCTTCTCCTCCACCTCCCACTTCAAATTCACATCAGCATCATCATCCAGGAGCCGTTTACATACACACCTCAAAGTAAGTGCACCTTACTACCTTTTTTGTTGACTTTATGCAATTTTCGGTGAGCTGGAACCAATTACCCAAAAACCCATTGAAACAATGGTTTCGGTTAACAAATTTTTCGGTTAACGAGCAACCTTCTGGAATGAATTGTGCTCGTTAACCGAGGGACCACTGTATAGCGATAATTTTTTTTTATTTCGAGAGGGAAATCAGGCTGGAAATATTTCAAATGTACCTCCATGGCAAACAAATGCGTTATTTGCTCACCATGGCTGCTCACTCACACATTCACGCTCGCCCGCTCAGTCTTTCTATTAGGTTCGAGTAAATGTCACCTCTTTAATAATGATAAGAACATGTGGAAAAAATTACCATAATCGAACAACTCCTTCTGGTTAGGTATGTCTACAGCTACACAACGATCGACTCACGGCAAAAGCTCGACCCCGACTTACGACTGCTTGGACTTACGACCGCCGCAGTTGTGACCATTTTTTTTTTCAAATGGCGCACGCATTTTCTATACCGAAATGTTTCCAGTTAATGTAGTCTCCATGTATAATTAGAAAATTATGGGGGCCCCATGTGCATTCAGCTGACTACATTAAAGGTAAGTGCTCAGTCCCACTGTATCCATTCCTCATTATTTATTACTTTCACTGTACTGTATTTCATTGTAGATTTTTTATTTTAAAAAAAATTGATTTTTTTTTATCTATGTCGGACTTACGACCATTCGGACTTACGACCTGGATTTGGGTCCCTAACCCCGTCGTAAGTCGTGGTCTAGCTGTATATGCAAAATGCCACCAGAATCACAGTAACATATACCGTAGTTCTCATGCTGTTCGCTAGTAATGAATGATTAGCCAAACAGAGCACACTCATGGTAAAATAGCGTTAGTAGGACTTAGCTGGTCATGGCAAAATATCCACTGCCTAATAAATAAATTACAGAAGAAAGCAGAGAAAGTATGTAAACAAATATAAAATAAAGGAATAAATAAACCTCAGTCGTGATTTTGTTGATTAGCTGCTCATATTGTCTGGCCGTAACATTATGGTGAACGTGGTCTTCCATGTGTGTTTCAAGTGTAGTGCTATTGCATCATAGCAACTGCTCTGCAATTGGCTGAAGGGACAAAGTATTTGTAACATGTACTCTGATTGGTTGACAGATGTCAGTTGATGTGGCAGAATACAATATTTAGCCACAACAGCATGCAAAATTAAAGTTTACACTGCCCCAACTTAAGATTTAGGGCCAAGTGAGCTATCACTGTAGACTTAAGTCAAACATTAGTGCATCCATGCTCAGTTGGACATAAGACAAATCTTTACCACATCAAAAACTACTACGGTACTTATAGACTATTTTTTCTTAAACATTTTGTATTGTCTGGGAGGCCATAACTGGTTTCTCCCAAAGGCATTGAAAGAGTTAAGGGTGTGAAAATTACCCTTTAGCATACATTCTCAGTTCAATGATCGCTGAAAGGGAGATGGCAACAAGAAGGGGGCTATGGAAGGCAGGGTGTCCTGGAGGAGTGGTGTCCTGGAGGTGATGGTGGAGGAGTGGTGTACTGGAGGTGTGGGTGGATGGAGGAGTGGCGTCGTTGGAGGTGATGGTGTAGGAGTGGTGTCCTGGAGGAGTGGTGTCATGGAAGTGATGGTGGAGGAGTGGTGTCCTGGAGGTGTGGGTGGAGGAGTTACGTCCTAGAGGTGATGGTGGAGGGGTGTCCTGGAGGAGTGGTGTCCTGGAGGTGTGGTGTCCTGGAGGTGTGGTGTCCTGGAGGTGTGGTGTCCTGGAGGTGTGGGTGGAGGAGTGGTGTACTGGAGGTGTGGGTGGATGGAGGAGTGGTGTCCTGGAGGAGTGGTGTCATGGAAGTGATGGTGGAGGAGTGGTGTCCTGGAGGTGTGGGTGGAGGAGTTACGTCCTAGAGGTGATGGTGGAGGGGTGTCCTGGAGGAGTGGGTGGAGGAGTGGTGTCCTGGAGGTGTGGGTGGAGGAGTGGTGTACTGGAGGTGTGGGTGGATGGAGGAGTGGCGTCGTTGGAGGTGATGGTGTAGGAGTGGTGTCCTGGAGGAGTGGTGTCATGGAAGTGATGGTGGAGGAGTGGTGTCCTGGAGGTGTGGGTGGAGGAGTTACGTCCTAGAGGTGATGGTGGAGGGGTGTCCTGGAGGAGTGGGTGGAGGAGTGGTGTCCTGGAGGTGTGGGTGGAGGAGTGGTGTACTGGAGGTGTGGGTGGATGGAGGAGTGGCGTCGTTGGAGGTGATGGTGTAGGAGTGGTGTCCTGGAGGAGTGGTGTCATGGAAGTGATGGTGGAGGAGTGGTGTCCTGGAGGTGTGGGTGGAGGAGTTACGTCCTAGAGGTGATGGTGGAGGGGTGTCCTGGAGGAGTGGGTGGAGGAGTGGTGTCCTGGAGGTGTGGGTGGAGGAGTGGTGTACTGGAGGTGTGGGTGGATGGAGGAGTGGCGTCGTTGGAGGTGATGGTGTAGGAGTGGTGTCCTGGAGGAGTGGTGTCATGGAAGTGATGGTGGAGGAGTGGTGTCCTGGAGGTGATGGTGGAGGAGTGGTGTCCTGGAGGTGTGGGTGGAGGAGTTACGTCCTAGAGGTGATGGTGGAGGGGTGTCCTGGAAGAGTGGGTGGAGGAGTGGTGTCCTGGAGGTGAGGGTGGAGGAGTGGTGTCCTGGAGGTGATGATGGAGGAGTGGTGTCCTGGAGGTGATGGTGGAGGAGTGGTGTCCTGGAGGTGATGATGGAGGAGTGGTGTCCTGGAGGTGATGATGGAGGAGTGGTGTCCTGGAGGTGATGGAGGAGGATTGGTGTCCTGGAGGTGATGATGGAGGAGTGGTGTCCTGGAGGTGATGATGGAGGAGTGGTGTCCTGGAGGTGATGATGGAGGAGTGGTGTCCTGGAGGTGATGATGGAGGATTGGTGTCCTGGAGGTGATGATGGAGGAGTGGTGTCCTGGAGGTGATGGAGGAGGATTGGTGTCCTGGAGGTGATGATGGAGGAGTGGTGTCCTAGAGGTGATGATGGAGGATTGGTGTCCTGGAGGTGATGATGGAGGAGTGGTGTCCTGGAGGAGTGGTGTCCTGGAGGTGATGATGGAGGAGTGGTGTCCTGGAGGTGATGGAGGAGTGGTGTCCTGGAGGAGTGGTGTTCTGAAGGAGTGGTGTCCTGGAGGAGTGGGTGGAGGAGTGGTGTTCTGAAGGAGTAGGTGGAGAAGTGGTGTCATAGAGGTGATGGTGGAGGAGTGGTGTCCTGGAGGAGTGGGTGGAGGAGTGGTGTCCTGGAGGAGTGGGTGGAGGAGTGGTGTTCTGAAGGAGTAGGTGGAGGAGTGGTGTCATAGAGGTGATGGTGGAGGAGTAGTGTCCTGGAGGAGTGGGTGGAGGAGTGGTGTCCTGGAGGAGTAGGTGGAGGAGTGGTGTTCTGAAGGAGTAGGTGGAGGAGTGGTGTCCTGGAGGAGTAGGTGGAGTGGTGGTGTCATAGAGGTGATGGTGGAGGAGTGGTGTCCTGGAGGTGTGGGTGGAGGAGTGGTGTCCTGGAGGAGTGGTGTCCTGGAGGAGTAGGTGGAGGAGTGGTGTCATGCAGGTGTGGGTGGAGGAGTGGTGTCCTGGAGGTGAGGGTGGAGGAGTGGTGTCCTGGAGGTGAGGGTGGAGGAGTGGCGTCCTGGAGGTGTGGGTGGAGGAGTGGTGTCCTGGAGATGGGGGTGGAGGAGTGGTGGCCTGGAGGTGAGGGTGGAGTGGTGTCCTGGAGGTGTGGATGGAGTGGTGTCCTGGAGGTGAGGGTGGAGGAGTGGTGTCCTGGAGGTGAGGGTGGAGTGTTGTCCTGGAGGTGAGGGTGGAGGAGTGGTGTCCTGGAGGTGAGGGTGGAGGAGTGGTGTCCTGGAGATGGGGGTGGAGGAGTGGTGGCCTGGAGGTGAGGGTGGAGTGGTGTCCTGGAGGTGTGGGTGGAGCAGTGGTGTCCTGGAGGTGTGGGTGGAGCAGTGGTGTCATGCAGGTGTGGGTGGAGGAGTGGTGGCCTGGAGGTGTGGGTGTAGGAGTGGTGTCCTGGATGTGTGGGTGGAGGAGTGGTGTCCTGGAGGGTAGGGTGGAGGAGTGGTGTCCTGGAGGTGTGGGTGGAGGAGTGGTGTCCTGGAGGTGTGGGTGGAGGAGTGGTGTCCTGGAGGTGAGGGTGAGGCATGATGGACTGAAGATTTGGGTGAAAAAGTGGTGGCCGTGGGTGGGTGGTGACCTGGAGGTGTAGTAGCCTGGAGGTGTGGTGACCTGGAGGTGTGGTGACCTGGAGGTGTAAAGGGAGGAGTGGTGTGATGGAGGAGTGGGTGGAGGAGTGGTGTCCTGGAGGTGTGGGTGGAGGAGTGGTGTCCTGGAGGTGTGGGTGGAGGAGTGGTGTCCTGGAGGTGAGGATGGAGGAGTGGTGTCCTGGAGATGGGGGTGGAGGAGTGGTGTCCTGGAGATGGGGGTGGAGGAGTGGTGGCCTGGAGGTGTGGGTGGAGAAATGGTGTCCTGGAGGTGTGGGTGAGGCATGATGGACTGAAGATTTGGGTGAAAAAGTGGTGGCCGTGGGTGGGTGGTGACCTGGAGGTGTAGTAGCCTGGAGGTGTGGTGACCTGGAGGTGTAAGTGGAGGAGTGGTGTCTTGGAGGAGTGGGTGGAGGAGTGGTGTCTTGGAGGAGTGGGTGAAGGAGTGGTGTCCTGGAGATGTGGGTGGAGGAGTGGTGTCCTGGAGGTGAGGGTGGAGGCAGTGGTGGCCTGGAGGTGTGGGTGTAGTAGTGGTGTCCTGGATGTGTGGGTGGAATAGTGGTGTCCTGGAGGTGTGGGTGTAGGAGTGGTGTCCTGGAGATGTGGGTGGAGGAGTGGTGTCCTGGAGGTGAGGGTGGAGGCAGTGGTGGCCTGGAGGTGTGGGTGGAGGAGTGGTGTCCTGGAGGTGTGGGTGAGGCATGATGGACTGAAGATTTGGGTGAAAAAGTGGTGGCCGTGGGTGGGTGGTGACTGGAGGTGTAGTAGCCTGGAGGTGTGGTGACCTGGAGGTGTAAGTGGAGGAGTGGGTGGAGGAGTGGTGTCTTGGAGGAGTGGGTGGAGGAGTGGTGTCCTGGAGGTGAGGGTGGAGGAGTGGTGTCCCGGAGGTGTGGGTGGAGGAGTGGTGTCCCGGAGGTGAGGGTGGAGGAGTGGTGTCCCGGAGGTGTGGGTGGAGGAGTGGTGTCCCGGAGGTGTGGGTGAAGGAGTGGTGTCCTGGAGGAGTGGGTGGAGTGGTGTCCTGGAGGTGTGGGCGGAGGAGTGGTGTCCTGGAGGCGTGGGTGTAGGAGTGGTGTCCTGGAGGTGTGGGTGGAGGAGTGGTGTCATGGAGGTGTGGGTGTAGGAGTGGTGTCATGGAGGAGTGGGTGGAGGAGTGGTGTCATGCAGGTGTGGGTGGAGGAGTGGTGACCTGGAGGTGTGGGTGTATGAGTGGTGTCCTGGATGTGTGGGTGGAGGAGTGGTGTCCTGGATTTGTGGGTGGAATAGTGGTGTCCTGGAGGTGTGGGTGTAGGAGTGGTGTCCTGGAGGTGTGGGTGTAGGAGTGGTGTCCTGGAGGAGTGGTGTCCTGGAGGTGAGGGTGGAAGCAGTGGTGGCCTGGAGGAGTGGGTGGAGGAGTGGTGTCCTGGAGGTGTGGGTGAGGCATGATGGACTGAAGATTTGGGTGAAAAAGTGGTGGCCGTGGGTGGGTGGTGACCTGGAGGTGTAGTAGCCTGGAGGTGTGGTGACCTGGAGGTGTAAGTGGAGGAGTGGGTGGAGGAGTGGTGGCCTGGAGGTGTGGGTGGAGGAGTGGTGGCCTGGAGGTGTGGGTGGAGGCGTGGTGGCCTGGAGGTGTGGTGGCCTGGAGGTGTGGGTGGAGGAGTGGTGGCCGTGGGTGGGTGGTGACCTGGAGGTGTAGTAGCCTGGAGGTGTGGTGACCTGGAGGTGTAAAGGGAGGAGTGGTGTGATGGAGGAGTGGGTGGAGGAGTGGTGTCCTGGAGGTGTGGGTGGAGGAGTGGTGGCCTGGAGGTGTGGGTGGAGGAGTGGTGGCCTGGAGATAGGGGTGGAGGAATGGTGGCCTGGAGGTGTGGGTGGAGGAGTGGTGGCCTGGAGATAGGGGTGGAGGAATGGTGGCCTGGAGGTGTGGGTGAAGGCGTGGTGGACTGGAGGTGTGGGTGGAGGAGTGGTGTCCTGGAAGTGTGGGTGGATAAGTGGTGGCCTAGAGGTGTGGGTGGATAAGTGGTGGCCTAGAGGTGTGGGTGGATAAGTGGTGGCCTGGAAGTGTGGGTGGATAAGTGGTGGCCTAGAGGTGAGGGTGGAGGTGTGGTGGACTGGAGGTGTGGGTGGAGGAGTGGTGTCCTGGAGGTGTGGGTGGAGGAGTGGTGGCCTGGAGGTGTGGGTGGAGGAGTGGTGGCCTGGAGGTGTGGGTGGAGGAGTGGTGGCCTGGAGGTGTGGTTGAGGCATGATGGACTGAAGATTTGGGTGAAAAAGTGGTGGCCGTGGGTGGGTGGTGGCCGTGGGTGGGTGGGGGCCGTGGGTGGGGGCGCGGGCAACAGTACAAGCACACGCCGAGCACAATGTAAACAAAGCCACCTGCGACGCTGACTTACCTGTACTCGCCTCCCCCCTCACTGACAAGTGTTGACATACATGGGTATAAGTGTGTGGTTTAACTCACCTCCCGGGGTGGTAGAGAAGAGTGTTCCCCCTGGTGTGGTACTATAATCGTTGGGTAACTCCGCCGGTGAGTTAATGGTCACTCTCCGCGGGATGGTTTGAGGCTTAGCCTGAGCCACGGCCTGGCGAGCAACTGGTGAAGCAGACATAGCTAGATATATTACAAAAACAATCAACAACCAGTACACAACTATAATGCAAGTTGCAAAATGCGTAACAGATTTATATCCTTAATGAAGGACGCACTACAGTATTTGAGCACAGGGGCTACGTCTACTACGTCCCACGACCACAACACTACAGCATGCATGAGGTACTGCGCGCGCCGCCCTCAGTGTTGGAACCTGGCGGAGCTACGCATCAGCTGACTGTAAGGTTGAACACAGCTTTCAATAACATAGGGAAGTAAGTTTAATGACGCCTTGCCACCCTTATGGTGTAGGTTACCTTATACTTCTATGTACAACCGACCTTATTAACTTGAAGATACGAATTTTAGTATTACGTAGTAAGTAATTGAAAGAAACTTGATCGTAAAATGATAATCCATATGAGTCAAACATTTACACTTACAGTAAGAGCATGAATATTTTTTAATTAAATATAAGGAATACAAGCTTAAAACATAAAGCATATCTTGCTTCTCGGATCACACGATCCGAGAAAATTCATAACTTAAATGACCTCGTATTCATCAAGCGTTTGTCGACGTAGATATAAACGATGGGCCCTTTTGTCTTCTCCATGACAAGTAGAAAACATTAACTGAGGCAAATTTTCAAAAGTCTGGCAACAGTGTTGTCACTATTGGGAAGGCATTCCAATGCCATATTTTGTACCATATAAATTGTATTCTGATAGCCTTGACAAACTGCATGTTTCATTTTGTCAGATTAAATATCAATACAAATTTGAGTTATATTTGTGGTATGGGAAGGAAGTGTTAAATATGTCTATGAATAGAAATATAGTTAAAATTGGTATCACTTCAGATCTAGGTCACACTTATCAAGTTAATTTGGGTTTCACAGCCCATTCTCGCTCATTTAGCAGATTTTTAAATAAGAAACGTTATTTAATAACTCATGATTTGCACAATGGAAGAAAGTCAAATGAATCTTATATATTTTACATTGGTTATACTGTACATGTGAAGATATTTGTATTACCAACATCAATTTATGTTATCATTAATGTATGGGGTAACTATTTATCTGCATTACGTTTTCCACATAATACTATAAAACTGCACGTAGAGCTGATCCTGTGTTGGATGAACAAGAATCACGTACGCGCGCCACAGCACGTACCAGATACCATGGTAGTCGCGCCACTTTTTTGTTACGTAAACTCAGTAAGTCCTGCGCCTCTACAACCACACCCACAAGTAGGTACTACAGTAATTCATAACTGATTCCGGCATTCTCTGTTTAATTTTAGTCCTTTAACCCTCGTATTTTGATCCATTAATTTATTCCACCACCAAATTATATTTTTACAATTCTCAATATGTGCAGCTTGTTATGAAATATTTCATCACTAAACTACTTAGGAATCAAATTAAATTGATATATGTCATGGAAAATTGAGTTCTGTGACGTGATGTGTGAAAGAGCATGGCATCCGGAAGGCTGAAAATATACAGTTACATAAGTGGGGAATGGATATATAACCAGGTGGGGAGAAGGTTATACTATATGACACTGAAGGCAGAATGCTTGGACTAAAACTAACAAAAAGAGGATATATAACTTACATAAAAGATAAAGAACGACAGGCAGAAATAAGACTATAAAAAATAAACGATTTAAGAACCTTAGTATAAATAACAAAAGAAAGATTTATAGCCCTTGTCAAATTAATTATGGACTACCCACCCATCCCATTGAACACTCTTAGCAAATGGAGAATTAAAAGGTTACAAACAGTACAAGATATAACCCTCAGATTTATTTATAATATAAAATATACAGACCACATCAATAATGAACAGCTACACAAGAGAGCAAACCTCCTAGCAATCATTGTAAAAACACACAACAAAGCCGCAAATATTTGGAACAAAGTGACTGACTTCAACACAGAAACTTACCAAAAACTGGATAAATAATATAGATAATGAAGAAATCCAAGAACATGGTTGGTTTAAATCAATCAGAAAGAAAGTGATTGAACCATCTACTTCCCCAATTTACACATAAAACATTAATAGAGAGAATAAAAGATAAAAGTGACCTACCAACTCCACTGAGAACCTGGCAGGCCTTTCCATACAGTGTACCTTTAGAGTAACATAACTCACATTTAACTAACACATTAGCAATTAAAAAGAAAAAAAAGTGACTTCCCTTCCAGCCACACAAGGACCTGGGAGGGCTCACTAACTTCACCACAGGTAAAAAAAAAAAAAGACCCTGCGAAGTAAGAAGTATAATAAGCAGCACCATATAAATAAACCATTACTAATACAAAGGTCCGACGACCCGAGGGAGCAAAACAATGATAAAAAAAAATACAATAGATAAGATAAAGCGATTTGGTTGAGCCCAGATTCTTTCTACTCCTACTGTATTTCAGTTTTACCACTTTTCTTCAATCCATATTAATATTCTTTCATTCCTTAACTCATGACTCCAATGCCAATATACTACAGGGCATTTCGGGCGGACGTAGGAGCCGGTGTCGAGGATGGTGTAGAAGCTTCTCACCAAATTTGCAGATGAGGTCGTGGTGATGGTGAGAGAGAGCCAAGAGGGTCAGTGTGCTTAGTGCGTCTTGATATGTGGCACAGGAAGGAGAGAGAATAATCTTGCATGCCCTCTTTTGCATTTTTTATAGATGTTTACGTTGTGTGGCATTTAGGAAAGACCAGACCAGGCAGGGACTCATAGGTGAGCTTGGGAAGTGTGAGTGTTGAGTAACGCTGAGGAGCTCGGGCGCAGAAACTCTGAGGGATTTAAGTCGGCGGAGGAGGTGGAGATGAAAACTGGAGGATTTGACAACTTTACTGACGTGTGTTTTCCACCTGGAGTGTGTTGGTGCCCAAAGTAATGGTGGGAGGTGGTGTAGTGGATACTCTCCCCTACTACTGCTGATTCGTCACTTGCCATCCGCTTCCCAGCCAATCAGCGGCGAGTTCCACAAATCAGCCCTCGCGGTGATTGATCAGTTGCCGCCTCCATATCAGCCAACCAGCAGCTTTTCTCATCTTTCCACTTCAACTTTTGATCCGGCAGAACGATATAAATAACCTCCTGCCTCACCTAGGACTTTATATAAAATAATCAATCAAGAACTCCCTAACAACTTAACCTCTCTTCTTTGTAATTTCTTAGACCACAGAGAAGCGCACATTATAATAGGCCCAAGCCTCAGACTTCATAGTGGAGTACCACCAGGAAGTAACTTATCCCCAACTCTTTACACAATCTACACTTCAGACATGCCGCCACCAAGTCACGGTGAATACATCGCTTATGCTGATGATATCACCCAGATCATCCGCCATCCTGGCAAGGCCAACAGATGATAGCGTTAAAAACAGCTTGCGCCATAATAAAACTCAATAATTGCGAGAAGAAATGGAAAATAAAAACATACACAGAAACTGAAAATCATACACATTTCAAGGATAAACCCAGCACCAATCACAGTAAACAACGAAGAAATATAATACTCAAACGAAGGAAAAATACTGGGGCTAACAATAACAAGAACAGGAATAAATAAACACATAACAGAACGCAATAGACTAGCCCAAATACAGCTTACAAAACTAAGACGCTTCGGTAAAATGGAAGAGAAAATACAACTACACCTATTTAAAGCAGTAGTCCGACCCCATCTTGAGTACCCGCCAATACCATTAAACACGATCAGCGGTACCAACCAATTAAAACTCCAAGCAACACAAAACAGCCATCAGCAGAGCCTCCAAACAACGTGCCCCATACACAACCAAAATAAAAGAGCTTCACGAAATATACAACATTTTGCCATTAAACATAAGAAAATACAGACAAGCACAGGGAGTATGGTACCAACTAGAAATCATGGAAGACGAAATATATACTCAACTAAAAACAGAGGGCATCTTTTACTTTTATCCTCTTCACCAAATGATCGGCACTTTATCCACTTGGGCGATCGGTCACGTCTCTGTTACGCACTGTTGGCAAGTACTGGGCATGCACCGGCTCCTGAATGTACCTGTTGGTCAAGTCTTGTCTTGAAAGAGCTCACACTCGGTGCCGTCACAACACTCTCTGGTAGATTGTTCCAAGAGTTCACAACTCTCACTCCAAAAAAGTTTGCCCTCACAGTTTTCTGGACTTGCCGCTTCTTCAATCTTGAGCTGTGACCCCTTGTGGGGCGAGCGTCCGCCAGCTCTAAGTAAGGACACTCAACTGAGTAGTGCCCCTTGAGATGCTTATACACCTCAATTAGGTCCCCCCTGTTATATATATGTATGTTTATATGCTGCCGTTATTGACTGTATATACATTATATATTATGTTACTTCTTACCAAAGTAAGAAAGTGTTTAGGCTTGTGTAAACACGAAATGTGTTAGGCACGTTGTAACCAACACAAGACAATAAAGGCCCCAGCCAGACCGACCATGTGACTTGTCATTCTCCCATTAAATAACGCAAGCTACTACACTGGCGACGAGGATGGGATTCACAGTGTTGGTGAAGTCCTTGAAGAGAGGATAGTGACCACTGAAGGGAAGGCTAATCTGAACCTGGAGAATTTAAGTGAAGAGAGCAACCATGGCTGGCGTCAGTGAGTGGGGGAGTATGATGCAGACAAGAAAGATTTCACATCATATTGTGAGAGAATGGACTTCTTCTTTTCTGGCAAATGAATTAATGGACGGTGGTGGTGATGCTCAGAAGAGAAAGGCCCTTGAAGAGAAAAGAAAGGCAATCTTTTTGACAGAGGTAGGAGCTAATGTTTATTCTACTCTGGTCAATCTGCTTACTCCAGACAAACCCAAGGACTCCTCACTGATTCAGATTACCAAGATTCTGAAGCAACATTTTGATCCTGCTCCACTTGAGATCGCTGAAAGTTACAGATTCGGCACCAGAGATAGAGGTAAAGATGAATCAGGAAGTAATTATATAGTAGCTTTGAAGAAGTTATCCATTCACTGTAACTTTGGACAGTTCTTGAACCGAGCTCTAAGAGACAGGTTTGTAATAGGCCTGAATTATGAAGAAATACAGAATAAGTTAATAAACACCACTAACTTAACTTTTGAAAGTGAATGTCAGATAGCTACAAGCATGGAATTGGCCTAGAAAAACACCAGAGAATTTGTTCCCAATGCTGGTAGTGAAACAGTTGGCAGTAGTGGCTCAGTGTGTAAAGTAACTGTAGCTAAAGGGAATAAGGGGTCCGACTAATTACCCAAATGTAGCCGCAATGAAGTCAAATAATGGTCCTACACGAATAAATCGGACTGCCAATCACTTCTCAACTCGTAATTGGTGTCACAAAGTCACCAAAAATTGGAAAACTTAATTTAATCTGAGTTAATAGATTGCGTGCATGTATGTACCGAGGGAGCGAGTAATTACCCAAATGTAGCAGCAATGAAGTCAAATGAATCTAAGTTGACTCAAAACAAGGGTGCTCTCTCTCAAATTCATTTTATAGAGAGGTTGGTTTCAGTAAGTCAGGGAAAATGGGATAACGGAGGACTGAGGTGTCTTGAAGTGATGAGAAAACGGACTCCTCAAATGGAGGACTCAAACGAAAGCAGAGTTACATGTTTTGTGGGCTATTGAGCGTAGTATGAATCATTTGATTTTGGAGCTAACTGACGTGTAAGACCGTGGTCGTTACACCTGCACTTCGGCACCTCAGCTACCCTGAGAGATTGGAGCGCCTGAACTTGCATAGCTAATACTGCAGACAGGCAAGGGGGGACCTAATTGAGGTGTATAAGCATCTCAGGGGGCACTACTCAGTCGAGTGTCCTTACTTAGAGCTGGCGGACGCTCGCCCCACATGGGGTCACAGCTCAAGATTGAAGAAGCCGCAAGTCCAGAAAACTGTGAGGGCAAACTTTTTCGGAGTGAGGGTTGTGAACTCTTGGAACAATCTGACAGAAAGTGTTGTGACGGCACCGAGTGTGAGCTCTTTCAAGACAAGACTTGACCAACAGGTACATTCAGGAGCCGGTGCATGCCCAGTACTTGCCAACAGTGCGTAACAGAGACGTGACCGATCGCCCATGCGGCTAACGAGCCTGTGGGGTTCAGGTTGTTTGGTTCACACTCAGGATGGAATGGAGAAAGGACACTCACAATGTGCTCTCTATATACATGTTGTATTGGATGTACAATGCAGCTTGGTGCTGGGAAGGCAGCATGGTTACAAGCGTGATGTAGAGAGAGCTGGTTGGTGAGGACGCTCACAGGAGGACAGCTTGTGGGTCGCCATGCTCGCCAGGCAGGCGGAGGAGGAGCGAGGGAAGGCCGCCAGGCAGCGGCGGAGGAGGAGGCTGCGACTTAAGGTAGAAAGAGAGGCAGATCACTACGAGGTCAGGTCTTAAATAGCGGGGGTAGGCGTAGCTTAGCAGTTGACCCCCGCTCCGTGGTATATGGCGGCGCTGGTTGACCTAGACCACGAGGCCTACACTGGGGAATTGGTGGGGTCGGCTAGGCAGCGACAAACAGCGTTTGTAGGGGAGAATTCCACTACAAGCCGATCAGTGGTGAAGACGATAAAAGTGAAAACTAAAAGTGGTGAAGAGGATAAAAGTTTGCAGTATAAGCCAATCTGTCCCTGTAGTGATTGAAAACGCCAAAGCACTGCAAAGTTGCAAACACGTAATGGAATCCCAGCTTTATACGTAATTTGCCCCAGAAATGTTATTGAAGAAAAGTACTTTAGAATTGTCAAAATTACTAATTGCAATTATAAAATTTCCGAGATTCGTTTAGTGGCAACAAGTGAAATAAAACATTATCATTATTCCAGTAAAATAGTTTTTTAAACGTTCAAGATATCATGAAAGGATAATGAAGTCTTTATCTAAATTGGCTCATATACAAATTGACTTGTAAATCTTAATTAAAATTGATATTATAATGTTTTTATAGACATATATCACTATTTTATTGAAATGTTTCGCTTACATGAATATACTTGAGATACAAACGCACATTTGTATGTAAACAAATGGAGGCGCGACACAGGACCAGTGCTGCCAAGACAGACTGAGAAGGTTAACTCGTTACAGGGAACCTCTTCCGTTATAAGAGGCGGACAACAGCCTCCAAGACACAGACTGAGAAGGTTAACTCGTTACAGGGAACCTCTTCCGTTATAAGAGGCGGACAACAGCCTCCAAGACACAGACTGAGAAGGTTAACTCGTTACAGGGAACCTCTTCCGTTATAAGAGGCGGACAACAGCCTCCAAGACACACATTGAGAAGGTTAACTCGTTACAGGGAACCTCTTCCGTTATAAGAGGCGGACAACAGCCTCCACCATTAGCTTCTCAGGACAAAATACCTAACAAACGTGTTATCAAGATGGTGATGTCAATAAACAGAAAAGACCACGTCATTTGTAAGGCAGGCAAGACGTGCTGATTGGCTGAAAAAAAACAAATATTTTAAATAAAAGTGGAAAAGGGAATGAAGAGAGGATGGCTTCAACTGATGTCATTCGTGAAGCTGCCATGTACTTGGAATATTTCCTCAAAGGAGTAAGTAAGAAACTTTGCAAAGCTGTAGAATGGGTAAATTTTTGGTATTTTTGCACAACTTTTCTACCCCAAATCTATTATCTTATTCGAGAAACGTCTAATTTTAAGATAATTTTCTTCTATTACATTACCGTTGCAAACGTATAATAACGGAGATAGCGCATGCCAAATATTACTCTATTTTCTTCCATTAATCTTCCGCCATCGCCTACCCAACAGAAGTGTAATTCGGTCCTTGAATGCCTTGAAGCCTGTCATTGTTTTCGCCTCTGTGGATATATGTCCGTTCAGGCAAGCGCTTCCACAATAATCCAGTTTCATCCGCATTGAATATTTGCTCAGGCAAATAATTTCCTTCCACAATCACACGATCTAGGTCCTCCTTAAAGGCTTCGGCGGCACCAACATCAGCACTAGCTGCCTCTCCACTCACCTTAACATTATGTAAACTGTAGCGGTTCTTAAATCTGTTAAACCACCCATGACTTGCTGTGAAGGTTTGTTCGCACTCATCTCCTGCCTGCTCCTTCAGGCTTTCGAACAGGTTTCTTGCCTTAGCCTGTAAGGTTAGAAGGCTTAAGGGTATACGCTTCTGTATCTGGTCTTCCACCCATATCACCAATAATTTTTCCATCTCGTGAATGGGACCTTGTCTTTCTTCGTAATTATAGTTCCCTTATAGGTGCTGATCCTTTCACTACATCATCAATACGTTCCGGGCAACCAGCTTTAGTATTAGTCCGCCAATACATTAATCGGTTCTAGGGCTTAAATTCCTTACTATTTTAGTAAATATCAAGAAGTTTATACTATTCAATATTTTTAAAAGTTTAATATTCAATTTTTTAGTCATTTTAACAATTATTGAACATAATTGAAGGTAAAGTGACTATTTTAATGCGCGGCATCCAGCCTCTTAACACAGCAAACAGGCGTTAGTCTCTCTGTTTTCAGTGGAGGTACATCTTGCTTGAGACTCTAAAACTAAACGCTTTTTTTTGTGTTTCCAAGCAAATTATTGGTCATTTTGAAATATATTTTACATATTGACAATATATAATGCAGTGCAGTGTTGATTTAAAGAAAATTATCTTGAATTACACCAAGAGAGCTAAAATTTTATGGGTGAAATGGCGCCATGAGGTGACTTTTCTTCCACCCCAATGCCTTCTCTTCTTCCTTCTCCTCCACCCCCATTCTAAATCCCATCACCATCATCCAGGAGCCATTTACATACACACCTCAAAGTAAGTGAACTTTTCTACCATTTTTGTTGAATTTAGGAAATTTTTGGTGAGCTGGAACCAATTACCCAAAAACCCATTGAAACAATGGTTTCGGTTAACGAACTTTTCGGTTAACGAACGACCTTCTGGAACGGATTGAGTTCGTTAACGGAGGGGTCACTGTATATATATATATCTATATATATATATATATATATATATATATATATATATATATATATATATATATATGCAAGTAAATCACTGTAGGTGCGCGTGATCTAGGTAGATAGATAGATAGATATATGCTGATAACCACCAGGAAAGAAGAAAACACGAAGTTCCCAAGCGCTTTCGTGTAATTCACATCTTCAGGGGTGAGTACAGACTCACCCCTGTACTCACCCCTGAAGATGTGAATTACACGAAAGCGCTTGGGAACTTCGTGTTTTCTTCTTTCCTGGTGGTTATCAGCATATACCTAGATCACGCGCACCTACAGTGATTTACTTGCATATACAGTTCGTCCCCGAATTACGTACATCCGAATTACGTACAAACGGCCGATACGTACATCGTTTCTGGAGTCTTTAATTGCAAAAATATTGTCTTAAAAGGGCGAGCAATTTTTAAATTTGGCGGGCGAGCCAGCCGCACCGCGCCGCCACTATCACTGACCATGCAGACGACACGCTAGATGCACCAAAACAACAAGTGTGGTCATTGTGCATACAGTACTTCTCCTGTGAATTTCTGCCCTATTTTGTACACTTTACTCTGTGTGCAATGACTGGTGTAAAGCCTAAGAGTGGTGAAGCCAGTGGGAGGAGTAGTGTTCAAAAGCTTACCGTCCTCTGGCGCGCCGGTCCCAGAGAGGACGGCGCTGTACAGGACGTTTGTTTACTCCAGGTCTCGCGCACAGCGATGGTTATTTCGTTCATCTTTTCGTTTTATCCATGGAGTAAATTTAAAAGTAGACTTCGAGAAAACATTCAGTTAAAACACAAGGATATTAAAAGTTTGAGTCAATAGTACAATTTGTAGTATGTTTAATACAACATCTCTACAGAAATGCATAAACATGAAATTAACGCATCGGCGACTTTTGCCGGTCGGAACAACGCATCGGCTACTTTTGCCGGTCGGAACTCACGTCGAGTGAGGTGTGAGTGCAGACCGTCCTGTGGCGCGCCGGTACCTGGTAAGGTTTTGACCCCTGTTGTGGTGTCTCAGTATGATTCAGGAGAAAGCCCTAAGTCTTTTCAACGATCTAAAGAAAGATCACCCTGATGATACTGTGACATTCAATGCTAGCAATGGGTGGTTTAACCGATTCAAGGTGCGAAATAAGCTGCATAATGTTCGAGTGACTGGTGAGGCGGCGAGTGCTGATTGGAAAACAGCACAGGATTTTCCAGATAACATTATAGGGTTGGGGGATTTTCGAGTTAAGTACATTTCGAGTTAAGTACAACCTTTTGGTCCCCATTATGTACGTAACTTGGGGACTTACTGTATATATATATATATATATATATATATATATATATATATACATATATATATACATATATATATATATATATACTGTAGATAGATAGATAAAGGTTTATTTGTGTAATAAATGTATGTAGTAGTACAGTAATCTTTTTCACTCAATTCCTAATGAAACACTAATGAATTAGAATACGGTAGCTGGTGTGAACAGTCGGAACAGTCCCACCACCGATTGTCTCTCGTGAAGCAAGCTTATAAATTAAAGAAAATACTTGCAGTGTGTTTAATATATTACAGTATATTATAAATAAATAAATAAACAAATAAATCGGTAAATCCATTTCAAGTAAATGGAAAATTTTTACTGACACCGACATTAGTTCCAGTTAAATAACAGGCGCTTAACTCACTAGTGTTTACACTACACCAACCGGTAACATTTGATAACATTACTTGAAGTAAATTGGCCTTATTTTAGAAAACCAAGGATGTGTAAACAGCACTGTTCAATGGGATGGTTGGTAAAGGACTACTGGGTTAGTAAGCTCCCATTGGTAAGTGTCACATTTGGGGTACCGGTCTTATACAGCGAATAGAGCTCAAAACCTACTTTTTAAATGGAATTTTTGGGTTTGTCTTATACACCCCGTCGCCTTGTAGGCCGAGATATACAGTATACTTTTTCTGTGAGTTGGAACCAATTACCCAATATCCCATTGAAATAATAGATTCGGTTAACAACCGGCTCTGTGGAACCAATTGTGTACGTTAATCGAGGGACCACTGTATATGAAAAGCAGATTAAAGAGCTTTATCAAAACATGTGGACAGCCCTGAGAATAGCAGACACTCTGGCTGTAACTTTTGCTTCAGCAGAGAAGAGTTTCTCAAAGCTCAAGCTTATCAAAACATACCTAAGGTCTACAATGGCTCAGGATAGGCTTACTGGTCTTGCTGTCATTAGCATGAATAATGCTGTCGGGAAGCAAGTGTCATGTGATGACATTATAGACGATTTTACTTCAAAGAAAGACAGGATGCAAAATTCTAGATACTTGATTTTAGAAATATTAATGATATGTAAATTACTAAAGGAATAATAAATTTGTAGCAATGATTTGCTTTCCTTTTGAAGAGAGGAGGGGCGGGATTTGGACGTTTTTCCGTGAGATGGGGGGGGGGGGGGGGAGGGGGGGGCACAAATCATGTCTCGCCTGGAGCCCCTAAAATCCAAGAACCAGCTCTGACACACACACACACACACACAGAGTTCATGTAATTTTGCTGCTTTTTGGAACTGATAATTTAATTTCCATTTCAGATGTCTGATTGTAGTGTAATTGGGAGTTATACCGTTCAGTTTCTGGAGATGAAAAGCTTTAGTATGCGCCTTCAGACATCATTAGCTACACATCTTGTTCAACTTATTACTAATATGAAGGTAAGGCAAAAAAGGATATACACTATGTGTGGTTGATCTGCATTCTTAGATTTTATTTTTGGGACATTATCTCATTGTTTGTTTCATTGGCTCTTGTTGCTTGGTTATTATTTTGATAAATAATTCACCTTGAACGCCTTTCTCTTTTGTCGGATCACCAGTATGGCTTACGCCAGGCAAGATCTACTGGTGACCTGCTCTCCTATTGCACCCATCTTTGGTCATCCTCTCTTAGGGATTATGGGGAAACTTTTGTCGTGGCTCTCGACATCTCCAAAGCATTTGACAGGGTATGGCACAAGTCTTTGCTTTCTAAATTTCCCTCTTTTGGTTTCTCTCCCCCACTTTGTTTTCTCATCTCTAGCTTCCTTGATCCATGGCAGTTGTTGTCGAGGGATCGATTTCTTGCTCTTTCTCTACCACTAGTGGCGTCCCACAGGGTTCTGTTCTTACACCTACTCTCTTCCTTCTTTTTCTCAATGATTTACTTCACACTACAACTAATTTTATCCATTCTTATGCTGATGATTCTACTCTTCACTCTTCCTCACATTTTCCCCTTCCTCCTAACTCTCAAACTAGATCTGTTTCTAGAACTGATACCATTACTTCTATCAATGCGGATCTGTGCATCATCTCTGAACGGGGAGGTACAAACTTGGTTAAGTTCAATAGTAATAAAACTCAATATTTACCAATTACACTTTATAAATTAGACGATCTCCCACCAATTACATTTCAGGACGCTATCATCCTCCCAAATTCTGAAATAAATATGTTAGGCCTCACCAATTTCTCCAATATGTCCTGGAAATCACACATCCTTAGTATAACTAAAGCTGCCTCCAGTAAGTTGGGAATGCTGTACAGATGCCACAGCTACTTCACTCCTGAGCAGTTGCTCCAAGTATATAAGAGATTCATTCGTTCTAACTTGGAGTACTGCTCTCATATCTGGGGTGGCTCTTCTTCTGTCCAACTATTAGATAGGGTGGAATCAAAGGCATTTCGTCTTATTAACTCTCCTCCTTTAGTCGACAATCTCTCTTCTCTTTCTCTTTGCCGCAATGTTGCTTCACTCTCTCTCTTTTACAGGTACTTCAACGGGCAATGTTCTATTGATTTGGCATCCTGTGTACCGCCGGCAAGGCCGTGGGTTCGTAACACACGTCTTGCCCGTGGTGCCCACCGTTTCTCTGTGGATGTCGTTCACACGAGAATAACCCGTTATAGTACCTCCTTCTTTCCTCACACAGTCAAACTGTGGAATGCTCTGCCTTCTTCTGTGTTTCCATGCTCTTACAATCTGTCTCACTTTAAAAAGCTGGTTTTCCGGCATCTTCGTGGTGTAGATTAATACAGTATAACCTTTTTTTCTATATTTACAATTTCTTTCCTTCTTTTTTTTCTTTGCCCCCCAGGCTCCATTGTGGGTCGTTTGACCTGTGCCCGGGTGGGCTAATTCCCGTAAAAAAAAAAAAAAAAAGCTTGGGTTCATACAAAGGAGTGTTAGTTAGAAGACTAGCAAAGTCATCCTAAAACTGTATCTTGCGCTTGTGAGACCACACTTGGATTACGCAGTTCAGTTCTGGTCACCTTATTACATAATGGATATAGAATTCTTGGAAAGAATTCAGAGGAGAATGACAAGACTAATCCCGGGCATTAGGAACCTTGAGTATAGAGACAGGTTAATGCATCTTAATTTACACTCCCTCGAGAGACGTAGAGCGAGGGGCGACCTGATAGAGGTGTATAAATGGAAGTCAGGGCTAAACAAAGGGGACATTACAAAGGTACTCAAACTATCCAACCAGGAGCGAACTCATAACAATGGTTTTAAATTAGACAAATTTCGATTTAGGCGCGAAATAGGTAAACACTGGTTTGGAAACAGAGTAGTGGATGAATGGAACAAGTTACCAAATATCATCATTAACTTGAATCCGCTGGATAGCTTCAAACATAGGTTGGATGCTTATATGAGCAATAGGGGTTGGGTGTAAATGGGACTGCCCAATATGGGTCAATAGGCCCGCTGCAGTTTTCCACCATTCTTATGTTCCTATGTTCACCCAGGCTAACCTCCACCACTCTGCCAGCTGCTCCCTGATAAACATACTCTTCCACTTACTTGTTCTTGTTTTTATCTTTATAGTGCTGTACAGTATACAGGTTTCTCTTTATCCTTACGACACATTATGTTGTTACTTGCATATAACACTTTATAGTAAATGACAATTATCTTGGTGACAACAGAGTTGTTCACAACCAGACTTATATGTCTGATATTCAACCAAGAGAGTTCTGTTTCATATTTTTTTTATTGTTGATGTAATATTATTTTATAATCTTGTTATACACTTAAAGTTCTTAGCTGTTGAAGTGCAGAAATAACATAACACAACTGATTTTCGGACTTTCACATTTTTCGGACTGGGGTTTGCCCCAATTAGTCCGATTTATTGAGGTTTTACTGTACTTAAAAATTAAGAAAATTGCATAAAGAATAAATGAACCTGACAATTTTGGCTTCTGAATTAAAGTCTCAGTAATAAATTAAGACAATATCCAGGTCTGGGTTTAAACCATGGTTTAACTGGGTGAGGAGCTGCTTGTAGCAATAACACAGTTTATATGGGTAATGATGTATCCTTTCTCAATACAATATCAGCTCAGACATGTTGGTGGTAGATACCCTGCATATATGTCACCCATCTCACCCCATTCACCATAAAATGGGGTTTCATAATTAAATATTTTTTTTTTTTTTCAGGGTCTCTTGCTGAAGTTGGATAATTCTCTGTTACCTGTTTGTAATGCAGAGGTTCAGACAGAGAACAGAAGTATGTGCTCCTTGTGTAGTTGTCAAGGGTCTGTGCATATACCAGTGGAAGATACCAAAGACAGATCAGTGGCAGCTCCTCAAGGGAAATCTTATGAATCACCAGAATTGGTCCAGTTGCTTACCTCAACACCGTTGATCCAGCTTAAACAAGAGATAACTTGTGTTTCAGATTCAGTTGCATCGGGTTCTTCTCAGTATCATCAAGTTGAGATGGCTGTAAGTAATGTGGATCTTAAAGATGTTAAATGTAAAGGAACATTAAAGACTAGTGACAATAGATTGAATTCAGAATCACAAATTGAGAAATGTGTTGTGACGCCTTCACTGCATACGCACCTGGATGAACACATGGAGCTGGACTATGCTGCATCTTCACACCTTCAAGAGGAGACACAAGGAGAAATTCTATTAGACAATCTGGTTAGTTGTGGAATTTATTTATAGCACCTTCATTTATTTTTGGTTGATAGTTTAGGAATCAAGCTGGATTCCTTGCAAGACATGGAATATTTTGAATATAAACGTCACATATTTTGCACAAAATAATTTTTTTTTGCTCTTTCTAATCAAAATTCTTAGATTAGATCTAAAATTTGTATGTCTAATGCAAATTTTATGATGTTTTTATTCAAAATGATCATCAAATTGTAAGAATTCCAGCAATGTAAATTATATTCTGGCCGGGTAATTTGTATGAATTTTATGAGCTAAAACAAATATCTTCAGTAAATACAGTAAACAAATTATACTTCACCCGCATAGATGACCAAATTTACTGCATAATTAAAGCATTTCAATTCTGGCAAGGCACCGTGTAAATGACCAAGCGCATTAACCAAAACTGCGTAAATCCAGACCACTGTACATAGCGATAATTTTTTTTATTCGTAAGGGAGATCAGGCAGTAAATATTTCAAATGTACCGCCATGGCAAACAAATGCGTTATTTGCTCACCAGAGGCGCCATGGCTGCTCACTCATGCATTCACGCTCGCCCTCTCAGTCTTTCTGAGTGAGTGACAAGAAAGCAGCCGTTTCTGCTGCAGATTACGACTTCTAAGGTGAGTGTAAATTGGTTGCTAGTGACGTGAAAAGTGAAGTTAAGAAAATGGAAAGCTAAATGGAAAAGATTTAATATTGTAACTAATATTTTTGGTGTTCATTTATGTAGGTGTGGGATTGTCAAGTGAGGGTGGCAGTGTGGCGTCTGCTGCCGAGTCTGGTGTTCTCAGGATGGTGTGTCAGCTGCCGAGTCTAGTGTTCATTGATATTGAAATAGCGTGTTTTCTCGAGTCTAGTGCTCATTGGTACTTTAGTTAGTAAAAAAATGAACTCGTTAAGTTAAATTTAAGACACTTTTGGGGGCCTCCAAAACCTAACCCTATTTTCCCCATTGATTACATGTACAGTGGTCTCTCGGTTAACAAACTCAATTTGTTCCAGAGTGTTGTTTACTCGTTTTTTGGCTTTACGCAAGGTACCAGGAACGTAACCCTCGCATAAGTTGCGAGTCTTCTGTACAATCAATCAATTATCGATGGCTTTTTAAGGTCCCTAACCCTATCGTATAACAATCATTGTCTGTATCTACCCGAAATTAAGAGTAAAATATTTCTAACCTAATGATAATTACTGTTACCAGTACAGTATTTCTTTTATTATTATTATTTTTTGGCACTTTATGCATATAAGATTCAATGTGTATGTAACTAAATAAAATAAATGAAGAAAATTACATATATAATACCTGTAACATAACATAGAGCTTACAGGTGGTGTGCGATTGGATATATACCTGCCCGGCCTGGGGACTACTTGGTGATCATTTTAAAGAGGACTTAGGAAAACCGTATAATGAATTTCGGTTCAACACATACAGTAGATGTTTGTAATAGAGAGGCATTACTGTACTGTGGCTTATTTGCTTGATTCACTTTCTTCACTGTTACAAGAACTTCAGTTTGACATGAATAAAGTTTACACACCCAAGTTCTTTTCACATTTAGCCTCCATTAAGGGAAGCGTCCAGCTGAAAATCGGAAAATTGCGAAAATATTCAGAAAATTCCTGAGGAAAGCTGATGCCTATGGCTATCTGCTGATATATTTTGAATGTGTAATTCGTACAGGGATGTGATTTCTCCGTTTTTTTTTCCAGGTTTTGTTTTTTTACCTTTGTTTTAGGCCATCCACGTGAATCGCGTAGATCCGTTAAGAAAAATTTTAGGGGGACGGGGTGGTATGATCATGACGAGAGAAATGTTTGACAATAAATAATAATGGACCCTCTAGGGTGGATGGGTCTGCTGCGTGAGGACAATGAGCCAGTATGCTGAGTATAGTGGCTGTACACTACATGTTCATGCATTACATCATAGACTCTACTGTATTTCTCATTGGCTGTACAAAATCTAAGTACAGTAGTAGAATAATTTATTCTTTATACAGGTATTTGGCTTGGTTTATTATTTGCTGATTTATCTTTATATGTATTTGGAGGAAAAAATGGAATGTTAGGAAAAAAATTCATGCACCCTAAACAAAAGTGATAATCATAAATATCTGTATGTCACATTCAAGTGGAGTAAATTACCCGTACTCTACATCAATTTCAACGTAATCTAGCGAGAAGTTTTGGAGAAGTAGGGTTTTGAAAATTGATCGGAATATAAGGGAAAAATCAGGTACAGTCTAGTCTGCATTTACGCGGTCAATTGAACCCGTGGAGGTCCACGTAAAATGAGAAACGCGTAAAAGAAATAACAGAACATATGGGATTAATTGAAATAGAGACTGGGCCGACTCCCAAACTCCACTTTTTCCGACACAATATGTACGTTGTAGTAAAAATAGTATCTTAATTTTATGATGGTATGCACACACAATTAATATTTAAGAGAAATATCAATAATATTAGGTTTTTTAACACTTACGTTAGTAGAAAAGCTTGGTCGGCACACGTGGATGGCGGCTGGTTCCGAGGCAGAGGTCAGATTAGTTGCTCTCCGGTGAATCACTTTCACTACTCGCAGAGGTTTGCAGGGCCTCCCAGACAAACCCCTCAAAGTCCATATCCTCACTGTCACTATCACTGACTTGGGCTGGCTGTGGTTGTGGTGGGTTGCGGGCGAAGAAGTCCTTAATACTACGTTCACGACTAGCATTTATGTTGTCGAGATAGATCTGGATATACGGCTCCATAGCTTTCGTCAGATGGTTATTAGACTCTTCATGCCAATGCTTGCCTGGATCATTGTCAAGGATGAGCTTAATTTTCTCCCCCAACTCGATGATTTCCTTCACATTATCATGGCTTCATCCAGGTAATTCAAGGTTTTTCTCGGGTGGTGGGGGTCCAGCGGAAGCCATTGTGAGGGGAATAGCGGGCACAGAGAGAACTGTATACGCGGACTGAGAACAATGAGACTGACCCGGCTAGGTCAGCGACTTCTACCCTCTGGTGGCAGGGCACGTCATGTTACATTAGACCAATCACAGCTAGCGGCGGAGGGAATGCGTGGGTGGTAAGGACGTGTGGCCCAATCACAGTCCAATACGTCAGTGATGTCAGCGATAACGTAAGAGCGACCTAATGCGCACCACTCACCGCACCGCTTCCCGAGTATGGTCAAGAATGGACCACGTGAGTAAAAAATGGCGTGGCGCGTCTGCACCTCTCCATCCGCTCGCCGCGTAAATGATGAAATTTACCGCGTAATTAAAGCATTTCATTTTGGCAAGGCACCGCGTAAATGACCAAACGCGTAAAAAAAAACGCGTAAATCCAGACTATACTGTACCGTATTAGGGATTAGGCAGAACCGATTCAGGAGTACAGTGGTCTCTCGGTTAACGAGCACAATTCGTTCCAGAAGGTTGCTCATTAACCGAAAAATTCGTTAACCGAAACCATTGTTTCAATGGGTTTTTGGGTAATTAGTTCGAGCTCACCGAAAATTGCCTAAAATCAACAAAAAAGGTAGTAAAGTACACTTACTTTCAGGTGTGTATGTAGAAGGCTCCTGGATGATGATGATGATGATGGGCATTAGAATGGGGGTGGAGGAGAAGGAAGAAGAGAAGGCATTGGGGTGGAAGAGAAGTCACCCCACGACACCATTTCACCCATAAAATTTTAGATCTCTTGGTGTAATTAGGATTATTTTCTTTAATCAACACTGCACTGCATTATATATTGTCAATATGTAAAATAAATTTCAAATTGACCAATAATTTGCTTCGAAATACAGAAAAAAAGCGTTTAGTTGAAGAGAGTCTCAAGCAAGATGTTACCTCCACTGAAAAGACACAAAGACTGACGCCTGTATGCTGTGTTGGCAGGCGAGATGGCGTGCCACAAACTAGTGACCCTAACTTCAATTATGTTCAATAATTGTTAAAATGACTAAAAAATTTAATATTAAACTTTTAAAATGATTGAATAGTATAAACCTCTTGATATTTACTAAAAGGGTAAGGAATTTAAGCCCTAGAACCGATTACTGTATTGGCGGACTAATACTACAGCTGGTGGACCGCCAAATGTAAGCTAAAACATGTGGAGGTCGGCTCGTAGGAAACTCGTTAATCAAGGGATTGCTCGTTAACCGAAGTTAAGAATCTTATGGAAGGTAACTCGTTAACCGAAATCTCGTTAACCGAGGGACCACTGTACTGTACAGTATACTGTACAATAATAAATAATAAACACTAAAATATTTTAACTCTTAATTTGAGGTGTTTAATGTCTACATTCAAATTAATCGCTATCTTGCAAGGATTCCAGCAATGCAAGTTATATTCTGCCAAGTTTAGTCTGTGACATTTTATAAGATAAAAACTTTAAGATTAAAACTACCTTTACCACTGGGAAGGGAGAGGTGAGGTGTTGACAGCCAGGCAGGGGGGGTGAGGTGAGGTATTGACCAGCAGGCTGGGAGATTGCCCAGTGCGTAGTTATTAGTCATATAGAGGGAGTTTAAGTTTTTCGTTTATATAATGTCAATGAATTGACTTGGCAGAATATAACTTACATTGCTGGTATTCTTGTAAGTTGGCGATTAATTTGAGTATAAAGATGCTATAGTTTGCACTAGACATACAATTTTTTTTGATTATTTAGTACATTTGAGTACAGTAGTACAGGTTTGCCCTGAGGACACTTATTTCTATTACTTTTTTACAGTATGTATTTAGGATGGTGTGTGCATGTAAATGAGTAAAAATAAATGAAGAAAGCTATGTATGTCTATCTAAAAATACAAGTTGAAAAACTTGTACTTAAATGTACTACTGTACATTAAAGTACTCAAATTTTTATCTCTTGTGCAAAATAAATGATGACCATATTCAAATTAGTTGCTGTCTTGCAAGGATTCTAGCAATGCAAGTTATATTCTGACGAGACACAACCGACACCTCGCACCTGTGTGGGTCAAGCTTCGGCCACGTCGGGTCATGTTCAGCGTCACTCTGGGTATGTCGTGCACACGAGTGATGTTCCACGAAAACTTTAGGTTTTAAGAGCCCTTTGGATTTCGTAATTGCGGATAAGGGATTGTGGACCTGTATTATAACTCAATTTGGGGGGGGGGGGGGGTGGCGTTTAGCCCCTTGTCGCACTCAGCACCTCATATATTACATGTTGAATTGATATATATTATTGTTTTAAAATTATTTTCTTTTTTCTTAAACAGGAAGGGTCTGATGGAACTCAGCCCAGTGGGTTGATGTATTCTGTATATACTATGAACCCCTGTGGATCCCTGCAGTTAGTAAGTAGAGTTCTCAGTAAAAGTTCTTCATCAAGAGATTCACTGGATGAGCCAGTTGAGAGAGCCACAATAAGAATAAATAATATGAAGGAGGATGACCACAGAACTCAGTCTCAGCTTGAATCCCTTACACTAAGAGGAGAAGAGATTCAAACCTCTGAACCTGACATTAACCTGGAAGAGATGGTGGTAGCCCCAGACATTCTGGGTTTTGAAGGTATTTTATATCAGATTTGAATATTATTTTATTTGTAATTATCATCGTAATTGCACAGCTTGTATTTTCTTCACTAATGATATAACTTAAGAAGCTTCACTTCAGTACTCCTTGGAAGATTATCTCACAGCTTGTTCTTGTGTGATTTCCTTGAACATGTTACCATTTGTCATCCAGTCATTTAAGTCATCTCCAAAAATTGATAAATGTATTTTTTCTTTTCTTCTTATTATTATTTGTTATTTATTCCTCACATTTACTGGCACAGGTAAACCTCAATAAAAGATGTGGTTAGATTCCTGAAATTCCCATCGCTGTATGAAATATCGTAGATAGGGATCGTAACATGGGGTTCAATGGGATACATTCCCAGCTAGTCCCCAAACACACATGTATCACCAACAAAAATATTCTTACACTGATAAAATCAATAGAAACCAATTAAACAACACTCACCACATCATAATGAACAAGCCTGGTCATCATCACATGTCCCTTGTGAGGCCAAGGAGACTCTTGTAGGTGGAGTGGAGATGTCACTCTGACTCCCACACAGCCTCTGGGGAGTCTCATGATGCTTCACAATGTCAAGCTTCACCTCAGAGACACGGTTGTCTTGGATGCCTTGGCCTTCCCAGACATTTTCAAAGTTACACTGCTCACTTGACAGTCACAGAAACAGAGCAAACCCACTTGTCACAAAAACAGAGTGAACAATGATAACAACAGAGGCGAAGCACTTTACAGTCACAAAAACACAGAAAATATCATTTCACAGTCACCATAACACAGTTCAGTCTTAATGATAGTGCTGTCCTCTCACTATAAGAAAAAAATACCGATGGTAAGTACAATGTACATACAGCCAACGATGGTGAACGATAATTATGGAGCTACATTATGGCGGGGAGATGTGATTGACACAGTACCAAGAGCAGGACTGTAGTGCGCGGGTTGGCCGTGTGGCGGCGCACGGGTAGATATTGCAGCGGCTCACAAGTGCAGTGAGATATGCATGGTACATAGGGTTAAATATTGTTTCTATATAAAATATCACTGACTTGACATAAATGAATACTCTGTATACAGTAATTTACATTGCTGGAATCCTTGCAAGACAGTGATTAATTTGAGTATTGTTATGCATGGCATATGCACAGTGGTATGTTGCATTGTGCATAGTGAAATATTTTTAGGCATGTTACCCTCAATAATTATGTGTGAGCAGGGCTGGTACTTGATACATAAAAATTTTCTGTATGTATGTAGGTATTGTTGCAGCTTAATATGAGAGTTGTTTAATATTAGTGTTAGGTTTGTAGTCCCCTGGAATATGGAGCTTTGTCAGTCATTGGCAGGCCTTGGAGGTGGAAGGACATTTGAGTTTGTCTGTGGTGGATACCTTTTCAAATCTGGTTTAGTTGAGTGTTATTTTACTGTATGCACCGGCGGTCAGTAATATACAGTCGGCCGTTAACATACACGGGGGTTAGGTAACAGAGATATCTGTGAAGGTTCAGAATCCGCGTATTTTTGCTGCCTCTTCCCCCCCTAAAAACACCCCTGGCCCCCATGTCCTTATTTACCGTATATACCTGTGTGTATTTCGAGTTTTTGAGACCAAATTATTTGGCAAAAAATTGGGGGTCGACCTCTAAATGGGTAATAGTTTCGTTAGGTTGAAAAATATTTACCAGTAAACAATGGAAACGACGCACCACCGGCTGTGAGTGTCGGTACAGTTGCCAGGGCAGATCTCTTGTGTCGTCATAGCTAGCCCAAAGTAGCCAGATGCATGGTATGGTAGAAGAGAACGATGTAAAACAAGTACAGTAGTACCCCGATTTACGCGGTCAATTGAACCCACGGGGTACGGCGGAAAGAGAACAACAGAACATATGGGATTAATTCCAATAGAGACTGGCCAGATCCCCAAACTCCACTTTTTCCGGCACAATACCTATGTTGTAGTAAAAATAACATCTTAATTTTATGATGGTATGCTCACACAATTAATATTTAAGAGAAATACAGTCGCTAGGTTAATGTCCATTCAAATAATGGACTCAAATCCCCCCTCCCCCTCTTCCCAGCTCCTACCTCTCTGAGAAATGTTTGGGTGAAAACACTAGATTTTAACGTTTAGTAATAAATAATACCTCAGACTAAACTTAGGATAATATAATTGATATTTTTGGATTCCTTGAAGGTCAGGAATATTTTGAATGTAAACTTCATATATTTTGCACAAAAGATAAAATATTTGCTTTGTGTAAACCAAATTATTACATAAGATCTAAAATTTGTATGTCTAATGCAAAATCCATGATGTTTATATTCAAAATGATCATCATATTGTAAGAATTCCAGCAATGTAAATTATATTCTGGCCGGGTAATTTGTATGAATTTTATGAGCTAAATAAAAAAAAAAAAAAAATTATACTTCACCGCGTATTTGAGTAGATGCACCGCGGAAAGTGAAAGTCCGGTTCTGGCAAGGTACCGCGTAAATGAGAAATCGCGGAAAGTGAAACCGTGTAAAGCAGGGTAATACTGTAATAATAAAGAACCATAAAGAAATACAAATTGAAAAAAAATTTAATGAGAAACAATATACAGTATATATGTTGTGTTGTCAATAGTAAGAGAAACAATTGAGACCCTGCAATTGTGTGTAAATGAGGCAAAAAGTCAGATCAGCAACCTGGGACTTGGTCACATTTTTCGTGATGCCATATGACAGCAGGGTCTACTGTACAGGTATACTCTATACATAAATATTACATAAATTATTTCTGCAATTGTTCACAAACAAAACACATAAATCAATTGAACATGTGATGTCGAACGTGAACTGTAAACACTGCATAACCCGCGCCAAGCCACAACACTGTACAGTACACTTTAAACGCTACGTATTTAGTTTTTCTCTTTTATTTAAATTTTTACAATTTATATATATATATATATATATATATATATATATATATATATATATTAATTTACATATTATTCATATTATGCTACACCGCCCACAAAACGTTTGAGTCCCCCTGTAGAGATGTCCGTTCTCTACCCACTTCAGGATGTCTTAGTCCTCCGTTTTCTTTTTGTGTACTCTCTCAGGGACTCAAGTATTTCTGTATATAACACAGGATGATAAGGGAATTTGAAATTATGAGTGAATGAATTTATTATACAGTGATCAATTAACATAGTTTTGATGTGTTTAAGTAGTATTCAGGCGCCTTCAACCTAGCAATGTTACGACATTCGTATCACTCACTCTAAAGCACGAATTCCATCCATACAGAGAGAGAGAGAGAGAGGCCAAGCGCTCTGTTTACATCACACACACATAAATATTACATAAATTATTTCTGTAATTCTTCACAAACAAAACACATAAATCATTTGAACATGTGATGTCGAACGTGAACTGTAAACACTGCATAACCCCTCGCCAAGCCACAACAACCGTTCGAGTGGAATCGCGTTAGAGCAGACACGTTTTACAAATATTGTTCCTCTATTCATCAATCGTGTTAGAGCCAATTCGCGTTGTCAAAACACGCGCTATAGCACAACTCACTGTATATTTGCTTTTCTCGGGCTTTCGCATTTTTCGGACTAGGGGTCTGCCCCAATTAGTCTGATTAATTGAGGTTCTACTGGAATGAAAATTTTTTTTCCTGTATTTGTTAGCAACGTATAGTTGAAATGACGTATATCTGTATAATGTATAATGAGGGATTTGAGGGATGGAACCCTCTCATGAATTGTGTTCTGTATGTTAAAAAACTGGCCTGATGTCTCACCTGAGAACATGAGTATGTTTTGTTGCCCAATTTTGAATCTCTAGCAAAACATCTAAATGTTATTGTTTTTGTTTCTTAGATTTTGGTTTTCAAGATTAACCTTTAGGCCCCGGGTGACGTTCCAAAACGTCCGCCTATTTTCCCACTTTTTTTTTTTTTTTTGAAAGGTTGATTTTTTTTCTTCACGACTTAACCCTGCAAGGTGGGGGGGGGGGGGTGTCTGCCAGCAGCACCCTAACCCGGGGCTTAAGGGTTACGAACCTGTGTGCTGGTGACTTGACAGCATGACCTGCTCAATATTGAATCAAGATGAAGATAGAGTTGGTACTTATAATGCTTTTGAATTCACTGTACAGTATATGCTTGTCTCACATTAATGAAATGTCAATTTTTCAGAGAAACAGTTGAAATCTGCAAGTAAAAGAAAATCAAGAAAAATTGTTGCTTCACAAATGAGCCCTGCGGGAACAATACTAACTGACATTGTGAAGGTTTGTATATTTAGACAGTAGAATGTGATAAATTGTTAAGGTTTGTATATTTAAACAGTAGAACCACAGAAATTGTTAAGGTTAGTGTATTTAGAAAGTAGAACTTCAGAAACCAGTTGTCTGGCAGTCAAAAGACACTGATACATTTTGAAAATGATGAAAACATAACAATAATATCAGCTTGGCACCCATGAAGAGAAGACAGTGTAATTTGAGCCTTTATTAGCTGTGCCTGATCCCTTCATATGATGAGTTGTCAGTTGGGTTTGTGTGTGACAGTGATTCCTTTGTTATTCGGTGGATTTGTATTGAGTAAAAATGCTTACCAAGTGGTCAGTATCAACTACCCCAGGATCTACACAATAATGAAAGTGAAATTGTTCACCTATTCCATCAAGAAAGCTATAGCCACATTTGGTTTCTATGATTGTGAAGGTACTGTAGTTCATAAATACATTTATTTTCACAAATATTTAGAGGTCAGGATTTAATTAAATTACACTACAGGTAGTTCACATTCATTGCAAGGGTATTCTGGTGTTGAAAACCTATACAATTTGTAAAATTGCAGATATGATTTTCCCATATGAAACAATGTATCACACACACGCACGCACGCACTCTCGCACTACTATTACATTTTTTTTTTTTTAAATGGCCTCCAGCCTCCCCCAATAGCCACACATTTGCCACCATTTTATTACCTTAAAATTAAATATCCTAATACATAAGTAGTTACCCTAGCTTTGTTGAGTTAGTTGAGCCGCAGATCTATGCGGCATTCATTGACTGTTGCCTCTTAGTCAATATCTGCAACTGTTGCCGGCTTTGGGGCTGATGCTCTTGTTCCCCTGAGGCAGAGCAAAGCAGACATAAGGAGAGAGAAGGACAGTTGACATCTCATCCAGGCTATAACATAACTTTTAGGCTGCTGCTTCTGTTCGGATAGCACCTCCGCGAGTCTGGCGTAGAAGCATCTTGCACTTGGTCCCATCCCACCAGAGGTTGTGAACACTAGAGGAGTGAAGCTGCCTTGATCAACATTCTGAATTCTCTCCCCATATGTTCTTACCTTGTCGTTCTCGTTCCTCCTGTGTGCAGCATCGAGAGCTAAGTTACGGTGACATGCGACCATGGGATAAAAAATCCTGATGCCAAAGAAGGCTCGCTGTCCCCTTGTCTAGAATCCTGGAGCACTGACGTCAACATGGGCTTCGTTGGATGCGTTTGAAGTCCTATGTTGGAAATTCTCACCGTCCAATGAAAGGAGGGTCGGTTCTACCCTGACATCACGACCATTTTCCTTCAACATATTTTCTGTGAGATCCCTTACTTCGTCATGCCTCATGCATATGAAGCCCCCTTTCCTGCACACCATGGCGTGATCAATGTCATAGGGAGAGCCACATGCGCATTGGGAGGGCAAACCCTCTACTGGCCTACCATTCCTTAGAGCAATGGCATCTGTAAATTCTTGTTTGCTAAGACTGAAGCCTTTTGCCCTTATCGGTAACATAGTTAACGAGTTTGAGACGCCCACCTCCTGCGCTATAGCTACTTTTTTTTCTTCAAATTCTCTGCATCAGTTGCTGCAACTTATCACTTTGACGTGCTGTCGTTCTGTCGTAATGGATTGTGAATCTTGTTTACTTCGCCGGTATCCACCTCACCTGTTGCGTTCTGAGCTATTATGTGGTCAGTGAGGGCTACCGTGAGCTTAACTGAGTTCTGATGTTCTGTGGTAAAAATCACCTCTGGATTGGTTAATCCCATTCCTCTCAGTCTCGGTGGAAGTGCAAGGAGTGATCTTTCTGCTTGGGTTAAGTGAATATGTTTCACTAATTTGGGAATGAAATTGACGTTGATAGCTTTTTCCAGAGGGTGGAGGAGGGGTCCGATATCAGGGATAGTGCGCATCAGGTAGTTCCAGCGATGCTTGACTCCATGGGTGAATGCCGCAAAAGCTGCATTTGGCTCTGTGTTAGCAATCTCAGACAGAGCTTGGATTTCCCTGACCCACTCATTCACCTTTCCCGTTATGTACTCGGTCTTGAAGTCAGTCGTGCCGATTACTGCCCCTAGGTGTCTTTGGCCATCATTTGTTATTTTGACCTCACTTCCACCGAGCACCTCCATTGCCCGATCATAATGTTTTGGCTTCACAATGAGGAAGGACTTGCTGGCATTTGGGTGGTACCCTATTTGTGGACCATGTGATGTTATCAGGTCACACCACTTTTTGATGTCCTCCACATTTCCTGCTCCTGTAAGGTCATCAGCATACTCCACTTGTTTGACCTCAGTTGTTTCAAATTTTATTGTGTGTTGGAGCACTGATAGGCCTATTGCATACATTGCCATTGTAACAGGGTCCCCCTGCGTTGTTCCCTCAGTTGACTGTATGATGGATTCCCATAGGTGTTTTCATCAACATACATTGCAAAGCTTGGACACTTGATCTTGATGTTGTGCAGTGCGGCCTTGTGGTTAATTATGTTGAATGTGTTTGAAGCGAAACAGGAGAACAACTTCACAATCATGCTGCTTAAATATCGTTCTCATGGCGTGAATGGCAGCTTCCCCTCCAGCTTGGTGGCCAGCACAAACTTGCAGGTTCCCTGCCGCTGCCCTGACATCATCCTTTACCACCTCCATTATGCATTTTCCGATGATCCGCCACAGCACTTCCCCCACCCCTATAGGCCTACATACTGGATTCTAATCCAGGGGAATGAGGCGGCAGGCCGTCAGAGCATGGAGTTGTTGGCAGCATGAGGCTGCCAGCTTTCTTGCAAGGACGTCAATGGCAGTGCAGAGATCACTTGCTACTGGGCCAAACTTGTTAGTGCCGAGGATGACTCTCCAACCGTTTGCATCCAGACCTGAAGGGCCAGCCCCTCCCTGAGTTTTCATTTCTTTTTTCCACACCATCCCTCCTGTTATTTTCTTGAACTGGACAGCATTTGGTGGGATATCCGTAGTCACCTTGGAACCTGATGCTTTCCTCTTCACTTGCAGGGGGATGTTTTTCCTTCAGTTGTTTTAATGTTTCTGTTTATTGGTAGAACACCACCGGAGGATTCCTCTGTGAGAGATTTAACCGCCAAAGGCACTTTTCCTACACTCAGTTTCTTTCCATACTTTCTTGCAACATCATTGGTGTTTTGCTTTCCGTCTCCTATAAATTTTAGTCTCTCCTGCAGTGTTCTTGCTTCACATAGGAAATCATCAAGGGCCCCATTCTGCCACATTGTCAATCTTTTCTTCATTGCTGCCACATTTTCCTTGTGTGTGTCCTCTGACAGAATAGATGGGGTATTACTGCCAGTATTTGAAGATCTGAAGGGGCAAGGAAGCAGTCCTGAGTGTACTCGGTTATGAGGCGAGTCATCTCCCTAATCATTTCTTTGGTGGCTGTACACTTGGGTGGTTCAAACAGGTTAGCAGGCGACCACCTGACAATTTCTGATTAAGTTTCATTAATCTATATGTCCACATTTTCCATCGACATGCCATTCCACTGTGGTGGCTGACTGCCATTCACCTCATGGACATCTGCTACTATTGGAGCAACATTTATTGGTACTACATTTTCAGGTTGAGTAGACTCACTGCTATCATTTAGAATATCATCGGGCGGTTGGGTCCCAGCGATATCCACTGTGGCCTCCTGTGTCTGTTCCCTGCCATGTTGGGTCCGACAATTGTTTCCCTTTCTGCAAACCCCACATGGTCGGTTGTTTCTCGCACAATCACAGCTAGTGCAATTTTGGTTCTGGCTAGCACTGACGCAACAGTGTCTGTTACCCGGCATAGGGTTCTGCACTTCAGGCGACAGTTGCGTCTGCCTCCGACATGTGCTTTGGTCCCATACAGAAGACGAAACTAGTTCTTATGAGGAAAGGGTGGAGAGGTGACAGGCTGGACTGCTCTGTCCAGATAGTAGGGGCATATGTGCGCGCATGGGTGTGCACTATTGTGTAGGCCACCCCCCTGAGGGCGACAGTCCAGACATCAAAGGGATACACTGGGAGCAAGAATTGTCACATCTAACACTTGTTTATACATCCTTGGCAGAAATAATCACTATTTCCATGGTCGCACTGATGTAGGATTAGTTATACATACTCAATTGGTTGGCTGTCACTACATGAAGTGACCGTTACTTGTGGGAGGCGACGGCAAGCGTAAAACACTTGGCCTTCTGTCACTGACTGTAGGGGAGAGAGTCGCGAGGCCACCCTGCAAAAGTAAGCCTATCAACACTGGCACCTGAACCAGCCGTCCCTCCAAGCACTCACAACTCACTTGGTGATCGCCGGTGAACACAAGGAATATTTGCGATTAATGACGTAAGGGATGAAAAGAACCTTCGGTGACAATGCTTAGGGTGACATCCAATATTCACCGACACACTGTGAAATTCCCGCTCCCACACTCAGAATATGTCCCCTCCAATAGCACTTTAGATCACGGAGGACACTCCACCACACCCACGCCGCGCTGGCAGCCTACTACTACTACTACTACTACTACTACTACTACTACTACTACTACTACAGGTTGTACCTCTCTAGTCCGGCAACCTCGGGACCTGACCGGTGCCGGACCATGGAAATTCACCCTTTTCCTGGGTAGATAGTGACTTGTGCTTATGCTTGGAAGCACTAGCACCACTTTCTCTGCATCATGGTCTCTTTGAAGACATACTGAAGGGTTAAATATCGTATAGTAGCTTCTCAAATTTCGCGAGTTTTTAATTCTTAACGTATTTTATTGGAACACACAAAAAATAAATAAATAAAAATTTTGACGGTGGAAACTTGAATTTCGACGGGTTTGAACAGCCCGCCAACGTGCAGATGACGTGCATAATCGTGTAAACAGCGTCATTTCTCTTATGTACAAAAGATTCATTATTGTTTATTACTGAATGTCTTTTTTATTGAATTAATGTTTATGTGTGCAAAATGAGCAATACAATTCATTAATAATACGTAGAATATTAAAACACACGAGGAAATGACACAGCATTGTTTTCGTTGATTACAAAACTAGTGACTGACTGGTTCTACATATAAAACTAAAGAAAATAAGACCCTGGTTGTAGCTGTAGTAAAATTAATATGATTGTTTTAAGTAATGTTACTTAATGTTAATAAATGGAACAGTAGAAGTAGCTAACGATAATGGTAAAGAAAAAAGAGAGCTCGTATATGTAAGTGCGCATGCGCACACGTGAAAACATATCGTCATTACTTTACATAAGAATATGAAAGCAACACTTATTTACTGTTCATATATATTTTAATTAATGTTTCTGAATTTGTTTTTATTGAATTAATGTTTGTGTGTGCAAAATTAACAATACAGTACAATTTATTAATAATACAGTGACCCCTCGTTTAACGAACGCCTCGGTTAACGAAATTTCGGTTAACGAACTGCCTTCCATAAGGATCTTCAATTCGGTTAACGAACAAAAATTCGGTTAACGAATTTCTTACGAACCGACCTCAACATGTTTTCGCTTGCACTGACCGGGCAACCAGCTTTAGTATCAGTCCGCCAATACATTAATCGGTTCTAGGGTTTAAATTCCTTACTATTTTAGTAAATATCAAGAAGTTTATACTATTCAATAATTTTACAAGTTTAATATTCAATTTTTTAGTCATTTTAACAATTATTGAACATAATTGAAGGTAAAGTGACTAGTTTAATGCGCGGCATCCAGCCTCTTAACACAGCAAACAGGCGTTAGTCTCTCTGTTTTCACTGGAGGTAACATCTTGCTTGAGACTCTCTTCAACTAAACGCTTTTTTTCTGTGTTTCCAAGCAAATTATTGGTCATTTTGAAATTTTACTTATTGACAATATGTAATGCAGTGCAGTGTTGATTTAAAGAAAATAATCTAGAATTACACCAAGAGAGCTAAAATTTTATGGGTGAAATGGCGCCATGGGGTGACTTCTCTTCCACCCCAATGTCTTCTCTTCTTCCTTCTCCTCCACCCCCATTCTAAATCCCATCATCATCATCATCATCCAGGAGCCTTCTACATACACACCTCAAAATAAATGAACTTTTCTACCATTTTTGTTGAATTTAGGAAATTTTCGGTGAGCTGGAACCAATTACCCAATAACCCATTGAAACAATGGTTTCGGTTAACGAACTTTTCGGTTAACGAACAACCTTCTGGAACGGATTGAGTTCGTTAACCGAGGGGTCACTGTACGTGGAATATTCGAGACGAGACGGCTGCCGGCATTGTTTATGTTAAAGCTTACAAAACCAGTGACTGATTGGTTCTACATATAAAACTGAAGAAAATAAGACCCTGATTTTAGCTGTAGTAAAATTAATGTAAAAAAATTAATATGGTTGTTTGAAGTACCTGTAATGTTATTTAATGTTAATAAATGGAACAATATAAGTAGCTAAAAAAAAAGTGAGACTGCGCGTATGTAAGTGTGCACATGTGAAAACATATCATTACTCTACATAAGAATATGAAAGCAACACTTATTTACTGCTCATATATATTGAAGGGTTGAATGTTGTACTCTGTATAGACAAGCAGAGAGAGAGAGAGAGAGCAGCCGAACTGCCGGATGTAAAGAAACCCACGACAGGCGGCCCAAGTCAGTGATAGTGAGGATATGGACTTATATGGACTTTGAGGGGTTTGACAAAGAGGCCCTGCAAGCCTCTGTGGTGGATAATGATACAATTGATACAAGTGATACAGGTGAGGGCCAATAATCTGCCCTCTGCCCCGGAACCAACCCCCCATCCCCGTGTGCCCAGCCATCTTTTTTACTAATGTAAGTGTTAAAAAACCTAATACTATTGATATTTCTTTTAATTATTAATTGTGTGTGCATACCATCATAATATTAAGAAGTTATTTTTACTACAACGTAGGTATTGTGTCTGAAAAAATGGAGTTTGGGGGTCGGCCTGGTCTCTATTTCAGTTACTCCCATATGTTATGTTGTTCACTTTACGCGTTTCTCACTTTATGCGGGCCTCCGTGGGTTCAATTGACTGCGTAAAGCGAGGGTTCACTGTACTGTAAAAAAAAAGGCACAAATATTAAAAGGCAAAATTTTCTTGATATTTACTCCATTGGAAATGAATGTAAACATAGAAGAGATTACTGAATTGGCTGAGTACCTCCTCAGCTTTCAGCTGATGTTCAAAACAAAACCTGATTTTCTTAAGGATTTCGTTAACGAAAAATTTTTTCGTTAACCGAATTGAAGAATCTTATGGAAGGTAATTCGTAAACCGAAATTTCATTAACCGAGGCGTTCGTTAACCGAGGGACCACTGTATAACTAACCCCAGTGGTCAGGATAATATGTAGTGTATTTTTGGTAATCTTTATATCATTATTTGTCGTTTTTATACTTTTAGTACATTCCCCAGAATATTCAGACAATCGGCTTTTCCGGACACGTGGTCCTCCCCTTTTTGTACGGGTCTTGGAGAGTTCACTTTAACATGTTTATTATTTTCTTTTCAGCTGGGACCTGAAGACCTTGGGAGTGCTACTTGGTGTGCAATATGTGAAAAGGAATTTCCTTCTGCAGGAAGTCTTAAAGTTCATCTCTCACGTACACATAGTCAAGTTAAATGGTGTCATACATGCACAAAGGTTAGAAGAGTTTTAATTTTTCAAAATATTTTTTGAGGTGCAGAAGCATAGCAATAATATTCTTCAGTACACTGTATTTTTTTCTTGAATTTTTTACCTCACTTCAATTTTCCTCACTTTTTCATAGTTGTTAATCATATTTGGGTCTATATCTCCTCTTCACCTTCTTATTGGTTATTAACAGTAAATCCTCGATATATCCTACTTCAATATATTGGAATTTGCCTTTTTTGGACTCTGAGGTGCTTTAGTCACCAAAAATACTAAAAAATAAAAAAAAAAAATTGAATGAGCAACACATTCTCACTGAATACTGCACAGTGGTTTAATCAGATTTTCTATAGGCCTACTGAAAACCAAGACACTTACCCTGGCATTTCAAGCACCCTCGTCCATTGAAGAGGGTCGTCGTATTTCAACCTCTTCAAAGGAAGAGGGTGTTTAAAACTTAAGGCGTGAGTATGTAAGTGGGCTCGGGGGCTGATCGGGTGTTGCCGCATCTGTCAGGTTTATTTATTTATTGATTCAGTATTATATTCTCATATGATTTTCCTCTTATGGTTTATCATGATTAATATAACATCTTCAGTAATAGAGAAAAAATACAATACTGTATGTAATTTGTAATATGACTTGAAAATAAAAGGATAAGCTGTATCAGAAGGCTGTTTACTCAGGATGCATTTGTGTGAGAGCTTTCAGTAGACCAGCTTACAACAGGGGTCACTATAACACAATGTTTAGTATTTGATATGAAGATATCTTCCGAACTTCGTTATTTACTACCTTCAAGTGATACATGATGGCTCGATTTAGGTACTTGTACGCTTAACAACTGCTTAATAAATAAACCAGGGTACTGTATATGCATAATACTGTACTGTACACTACAATATTACTTATTAGGTGATGATAAATACACTGCAGTAGGATTTATTAAATGGTGGTAAATACACTATAATAATATTTAATATGTAATGATAAATACACTACTCTGTACTTTACTAATTTACTAAGTGTTGAAGACAGACATTGGAAAACAGCTAACCCTATCAACTTTTTGGACTTTGTAAACAAATGAGTCACGGTATTGAGTGTGGGATTTTTTTTTCAGGAAAGTTGATTCTTTTAGGATAATTGTAGATAGTAAATTTAAGTTATTAAAATATAATAAAAAATAATAATATAATTACCTGAGCTAGCCCGGTATGCTTAAAATAGCGGTACCCAAGAAAACGTGATCACCTAAACTTTAAAGAGGTACTTAGCCATTATTTTAGGGGCTGCTATGAGTTGAAGAGAGTCTTGGAGGAACTGAGAAGCTAGAATATCTCAGGATTGCCGGCTGTCTGCTGGATTTTTTAGTCACGTCTGCCTCCCATGAAGTGTGAAATGAGGATGGTGTTTCTACCGCCTTGTACAATTCCGTGACCCAATCGCGCAGTGACACATAAAACAAGAACTAAATATTAATTTTTATTTTTATTTACAAAACTATTTCTTAATAGAAATACATATTTAAATTTTAAGTTAACTACCGCCACCGATATTGTGTAAATTAAACGATATTAACGTGATCCATAGAGAAAGAGGAATACCGCACTACTTCCCGTCTTGCGGGTGCCAAATAGTGTTATTACAGTGAGTTCTGCTATAAAGCTTGTTTTGACAACGCGAATTGGCTCTTAACGCGATTTATGAATAGAGGAACAATATTTGTACAACGCGAACGCTTGTTTGCTGTAATGCGATTTTTGCTTACTATTTCTCCAATTTTGTGGTATTAACTGTGAATATGGTAAAGAAGAATATCTCTAAGAAGCGTTCTGGTGATCGCATTCCCGGTGATTATCGTAAAAGAAAGGCTATAACACTTGAAGAGAAGCTCGATGTTATCTACCTCAAAATCACCCTTCTCCCCCATCAAGTTATATTCATATTTTTTCAAGGTAAAGTGTTACATTTACTGTATGATTTCATTATTAGATATGAATGTAACATTTATTTAGACTGTGCTATCCTTTGTGTTAGGCTAACTACTAAATTTTTTTTGGATTTCGAGTAGTAATCTGCACCTAACCCTATTTTCTCCATAAGCCCTGTTATTTCTATTATGCGAATTTCTATAACACGATGTTTTACAAGAACACAACTATCGCGTTATAGCAGAACTGACTGTACAACCAAGTCTTGTACACTCCATGTAAGCATTTCCCTAACCTAACTAGCTAATTAAATCATTAATTAATTAGCAAATTACAGTGATATCCCTGTCAGCCAGAACAATTGGTGCAGAGCACTTCTGGGGATGAGAGATTTCTGGCTAACCGGAAGACTTTCCTAAACCCTGAAAAATCCCCCATCCCCGGAAATATTTCCGATTACTGGAAAAAACTTTCCGAGTGTCTAAACTAAGCATCTTGCACAGACAAACACCAGCCCACATCCTCAGAATGTTTCAGTGTGCTGGGGAGTTTTCCAAGAGTCTAAACTAAAAACCTGTATGATATGGTCGTGAATGAAGCTGTGTGTTACATCAAGGACTGATATTTTCCACTACCTTGGACCTGTGGGGGATTAGTGGATCTCGTGTAACTGACCTGACCTGACACAATGTCAGGTGGAGGTAGGGTGGGGTATTGGTGATCTCATATTACTGACCTTTTGATACAATGTCAGGTCACCCATTGTCGGGTGGGGGATTAGTGAGTCTGAGGACCTGAAGATGTCTTGACTAAACATGAAAGCTAAAATACAGTATTTTTTTTACTTGCACTTATCACATTGTATCCCTTCAACATTACGTTACATAAGATTTTAGAACGTGGACTGAGAAAGCAGAAAGGCGTGGGTGATTAGAGAGATGGAGTGGAAAGAAGTGGTAACATGCACCAGTGTTGCCAAGCGCTAAGCTCCTCAACAGCTGTTCTCTTAAATCACCACCACGTAGTTAACAACTCATAAATTTATGTCATACAATATGGGGTGTGTGGGTGGTGTTAGGGTGTGATGTTGTGGTATTAATTAATAAATAAGCAATAATATTGTATCGTCAATAACAGTCGTTTGATGAATAGTAGCGTACTACATTTGTTACTACTATTCATCAAACTACTGTACTGTCATTAACAATACAATATTGTTTATTTATTATTCATTAACTAATACCCCAACACCACATCATACACACACACAACATCTAGTTTACAGTCTTTTGTGAGAGACATTGAGTTGGACGGAGGCAGGAAGGCAAGGTGGAGGCAGGGGGGAGGCAAGGAGGCTGGCACTCCCCTTTTCACCAATGATGAGCCTCTTATGGTGTATGTTTTATCATGGTTAATATAAAATATTAAACACATTAAGCACAAATTATTACAGTAAACATATCTTTAATAATTAATAAAAAAACAAAGAACAGTAAAACATTTTACAATAGGAATGGCAGACAAGGAGAGGAGAGGAGAGTAGGGGAGAGGCAGGAACCATTTTGTGGGGTGTGCAGTCAGTTCCCTCCCTCCTTCCCTCCCCAAACCTCCAACACAAGAGGACCCTGGAACATGACGCAATATTCCGTCATGTTATAGCACAGTTCATATGAGGAATAATAATCATCCCATAGATTGGGAAAACAGTTTAGAAGTGTATAAATCACCATGTGTCACAGAAAGTTTGATTAGGGAAATGAATTCTATAAAGCCTAGTGATGGTCAGTACAAAACTGATATGTTACACAAATTTATTTGTCAGTGGTCCAAGGTTAAAAATGCTTTGAAAGCCTTTGAGGTAGATGTATGATAGATGATTAGTGGGTCTCATATATGTTACATGACTTGACATGATTAGTTACATGGCCCATTCTTATAAGCTCCTCTTATATGTTTGCGATGGTGGTGGTGTGTGGATTAGTGGATGTCATGTGTTTGACCTGACCTCATGTTTTGTAAGATCACCCTGTGTACATAAGCCTCTCTCAGTCTCAGTCCTTGTAATTCAGTTGCCTTTGAAGATTTTATAGCACAGTACAGTCAGTCCTTGACTTACGACAGGGTAAGAGACCGACTACCAGGTCGTAAATCGAATTGGTCGTAAGTCGAAAAGGCGAAAATAATGCATAGTAAATCTAAAATGGGTGTCTCTTTTTCTTCTCAGCACCACGAGAACTCTCACTTTTACGCTTGCCAGCCATTTTAAAGGGAATTACAAACGAAATTTTGTCAGTACACAGCGTGATCACTAACTCCGGGACTCTAAAATACTTAATTTGAAAAATATTGTATTCGACTGCGGCGGTCGTATGTCCGGATGGTCGTAAGTCGAGTAGGTCGTAAGTCGAGGAGTACCTGTATTTAATATTTTATATTAACAATGATAAAACATACACCAGATGCGGCTGATCATACAAGAATATATAATATAATAAATGTTGGAGGTGTGTATCGCTGTACTGTATTGGTATTAATAGCTGGGTCCCTTTTCTGGAAATTTGTAAAACACATTAATGGAAATTTGAAATTAATTGATTTATAAATTGCAAGAAGTTGGATGGTCCATCATTATTTTTATTTGTATTTTTCATAAATACTGTACAGTATTATTATTGTTATTATTTTATTATTTTAGTTTTGTGTATTTTTTATTATAAATTTTATTTACTATGAATTATTATTATTATTATTATTATTATTATTATTATTATTATTACAGTATAGTCTGCATTTACGCGGTCAATTGAACCAGTGGAGGTCCGCGTAAAACGAGAAACGCGTAAACAAAATAACAGAACATATGGGATTAATTGAAATAGAGACTGGGCCGACCCCAAAACTTCACTTTTTCCGACACAATACCTACATTGTAAAATTAACATCATAATTTTATGATGGTATGCACACACAATTAATAATTAAGAGAAATATCAATAATATTAGGTTTTTTAACACTTACGTTAGTAGAAAAGATGGGTCAGCACACATGGATGGCGGCTGGTTCCGAGGCTGAGGGCAGATTAGTTGCCCTCCGGTGAATCACTTTCACTATTCACAGAGGTTTGTAGGGCCTCCCAGACAAACCCCTCAAAGTCCATATCCTCACTGTCAATATCACTATCACTGACTTGGGCTGTCTGTGGTTGTGGTGGGTTGCGGGCGAGGAAGTCCTCAATACTACGTTGACGACGAGCATTGATGTTGTCGAGATAGATCTAGATATACGGCTCCATAATTTTCAACTGAGGTTTATTAGACTCTTCATACCGATGCTTGTCTGGGTCGTTGTCAAGGATGAGCTTAATTTTCTCCCCCAACTCGATGATTTCCTTCATATTATCATGGCTTGGTCCAGGTAATTCAAGGTTTTTCTCGGGTGGTGGGGGTCCCGCGGAAGCCATTGTGAAGGGAATGGCGGGCACAAGAGAGAACTGTATACGCAGACTGAGAACAATGAGACAGGCCTGGCTAGGTCAGCGACTTCTACCCTCTGGTGGCAGGGCACATCATGTTACATTAGACCAATCACAGCTAGCGGCGGAGGGAATGCGTGGGTGGTAAGGACGTGTGGCCCAATCACAGTCCGATACGTCATATGACGTCAGCGATAACGTAAGAGCGGCCTAATGCGCACCACTCACTGCGCCGCTTCCCGCGTATGGTCAAGAATGGACCACGTGGGTAAAAAATGGCGCGACAGTCTGGACCACTCCAGCCGCTCGCTACGTAAATGATGAAATTTACCGCGTAATTAAAAAATTTCATTCTGGCAAGGCACCGCGTAAATGACCAAACACGTAAAAAAAACCCACGTAAATCCAGACTATACTGTACTACATTTTTGCCCCCCAGGCCCTGATGTGGGTCAGTGAGCTGTGCCTGGGTGGGCTAATCCCTGTAAAAAAAAAATAAATAAATAAAAAATAAATAAAATAAATGGGGTATGTGATGCTCAACGAAAACACTTGGTTTTCAGAGGTTTTCGGAATTTCGGAATTTCGGATAAGGGGTTGTCATTTCTGTCAACTGTATATTTTTAGCCTTTTGGCTGCTGAACTTTTTCAATAAACTGCTAATTATTATTATTATTTACCTCCCCCCCCCCCCCCCAAGCTTCCAAGATTGCACACTAACTACAGGGGCCCTCGCTTAGCTAGGGGTTACGTTCCTGAAAACTCAACGTTATGCGAAACAATGTTAAGCGGATCAATTTTCCCCATAAGAAATAGATAAAATATGGTAGTTACATTCCCCAGCCTCCCTTTGCCCCATGAAATACATTACATATACAGAAAATCATTGCCATTTCTATAGAAAATAGTGTATTTATATACAACTACTAAGTTTGTATTGGTACTCACCGATGGGAAGAGGTGGTAGAGCGAGTGTGTGGTGGGTAGTGAAGCGGAGGAGTATAGCGGGAGCGGAGGTGGAGGGTGAGTCACTGAGACTGCGGCTGCCTCCTCCTCCTGTTCTGACTGAGGTTCCTCTGCCGCTGTTTGCTCCTTCTCAGCTGCCGGCTGTTGTGAAGAAGCTGCTTCTGCCGTCCCGCAGCGAAAAAATGAATCCAGTGTTGACTGCTTGGTGCTACTCATCGTCTTCTCCTTATAGATCTCGGTATAACAACCAAGACTGTCCTTAATGCTGCGTTGAACTTTTGAGCTACGTTCTCTTTTTGGGTCGTCATTTATAAGGATTTGCATTTCTTGCTGGAACATGTTGAACGCTTCTGCCATCCTCTTGGAAGTTAGTATTCGTTGAGGTTCTTCTTCGTCGTCGTCATCTTCAACAGGACTGTGTTCTGTTAATTGTTGCAGATCTTCGTTGGTGAGCTTCTCTGTTTGGGATGCCAGGACGTCCTCAATATCCTCTGATTCCAGCTCATCAAAGTCTGCCTGTCTAGCCAAGCTGAGGATATCCCTATTCACAGCTAGGACTAAGTCCGTGAATCCCATAAAACTGTTGACGTACTCGGGCCACAGTTTACGCAATGTTGTCAATTGCATGAAGAATGTCGAAGCCTTGCCAATATTCTCGGATCGTAGTTTATTATCTCCATCTGTAGCCTTGAGCAGGTGGGTCATGGTACTGCATAAATAATACGCCTTGAATGTGGCGATGATGCCTTGGTCCATAGGCTGCATCAGTGCTGTCATGTTGGGAGGCAGGAATACAACTTTTACACTGTTATGCAAGTCGTCGAGATTGGGAGGATGAGCTGGAGCATTGTCAATGATCAGAAGAATTTTGAAGTTAAGGTTCTCCTTGGCACAGTATTCCTTCAGTGCAGGGACGGCGTACACGTTTAACCACTGGTTAAATATAGCGTCGGTTATCCATGCCTTCTTATTTTCCTTGTAGGTCACTGGAAGGTGATCCTTAGAGTAACTTTTCAGGGCCCATGGGTTAGCAGCGCGAGAAATCAGCATAGGCTTCAGCTTGAAGTCACCAGCAGCGTTTGCGCCAAGCAGCAGCGTCAAGTGGTCTTTTGCCGCTTTAAAACCTGGCACTCTTTTGCCGCTGTAAAACTAGCGCTCTTTTCTCCTCCTTGGAGATGTAGGTCCTCTCAGAAATCCTCTTCAAAAAGAGACCAGTCTCATCCACATTGAAGACTTGCTACGGTGAGTAGCCTCCTTGCTGGATAACCCGATTGAATTCTGGCGGAAGTGTCTCAGCAGCAACTGTACCTGAATTAGCAGCTTCACCAGTCATCTTTATGATGTGGAAGTTATACCGATGCTTAAATCTTTGAAACCAGCCTTGGCTGGCCATAAAGGTCTTTTCCTTCAATCCTTCACCCACTGTTTCCTTCATGTCGTCAAACAAGGATTTGGCCTTATGCTGCGTAACCATAAGGCTCAAAGGGGCATTGCTTTGATTCTGGTCTTCCATCCACATTACCAGCATCTTTTCCACACTCTCTATCACAGTACTTCTAGTACGAGTTTTCTTAGTAGCACTCAGAGGAGAACCACTTCCATCACTAACCTTAATCTTGTCAGCGTTGGTCTGGATAGTACGCACTGTTGTGGGGGTTAGACCAAGCTCAGCGGCTATGTCCACAGCACATTGCCCTTTTTCAAATCGGGTTAATACATCCTTTGCCTGTTCACTACACTAGCATCAGTAGCACTTGATGAGCACTTGGAAGCCATTTCGAATGGTTAGAGTACAGTT